>KQ479160.1:19953-123471 GCA_000331835.2 Trichoderma hamatum GD12
CCCCCACTCCTCTACCATAGCGCTAACTCTATCATAGACCCTCTTGCGTATGCAACTGCCAAGTCCCATGGACTAGAAGAAGAGTGCGAGGCTATTCTTGAGGCTTCTGGCCTCACTGAAGATCAGCTAACTCTGCCTACAATGGGCAAGCCGTTGGCACCACCAAAGCCAGTCGTATCTACGTTCAAGGGCAACTGGCCCAACAAGGCCAGCTCTCAGTCTTACTTTGAGAGTGCTCTTCTAGGCCAGGTAGAAGGCTTGTCTCTCGAGGACGAATCAAACACCGCCAATGGAATAGAAGTTGAGCATGCTACAAAGGAGGAAGGCGCAGATAAACTCATTGCTCTTGCTGGCGAAGACGACGATGATGCGGCAGGCTGGGATATGGGCGATGACGATGTGCCCGAAATTGACAATGACTTTGTGAACGTCGATAGTGCAGAGGCAGGCGGTGCTGGAAGCTGCGAGGCTGATGTCTGGGCTCGAAATTCGCCTTTGGCAGTTGACCATGTTGCTGGAGGCTCATTTGAAACGGCCATGCAGCTTCTGAACCGACAGGTTGGCGCAGTCCAGTTTGCCCCTCTAAAGCCTCGATTCCTGGAGGTCTATCAATCTTCCAAGACCTTCCTCCCGGCATTGGCTAACTTGCCCACCCTTCTTAATTATGTCCGCCGCACCGTCGATGAAACGGATCTTCGAAAAGTTCTGCCCATTATCCCGCGCGATCTAGAACATTTGGCCTCCAATGACTTACAAAAGGGCTACGATTCTATGAAAGCTAACAAGCTGGAAGATGGCGCTAGCATCTTCAAGGGAATTCTGCACGCAATCCTGGTCAATGCAGTTTCTAGCGAGAGCGAAGTGGCAGAGGCTAAGAAGCTGATTGTTTCAGCAAGGGAGTACAGCATTGCAATGGATATCGAGCTTGCGAGGAGAAACCTTGGCTCAATCGATGAGATTGCCCAAGACCCCGCTAAAGTCAAGAGGAGTCTAGAGTTATCCGCCTACTTCACTATTCCAAAGATTGAGGTGCCTCACAGACAAATTGCGTTGTTGAGCGCCATCAAGGTGGCGATAAAGAGCAAAAATTACAACTCTGCTTTGGGCTTCGCAAACCGCATTATTGCCAATGGAGGTTCTAGCAAAATCGTCGAAAACGTAAGTTGTCAACCGTCCCTCTTAACCATTTCTGATTATATACTTATTCCAATATAGGCCAAGAAGACAAAGGCTCAGTGTGAACGCAATCCCAACGACACCATTGAGATTGAATTCGACCAGTTTGCAGAATTTGAGATCTGTGCTGCCAGCCACACTCCGATCTATAGCGGAGCTCCGTTCGAAGAGTGTGCATTTGATGGATCAAAGTACCACTCCAGCTACAAGGGATCGGTCTGTAGGGTGTGCGAAGTTTGCGAGATTGGCAAACACGGTAGCGGTTTGAGGCTGTTTTCATAGATACTTAATTTGGACTTAGAACTTGTACAAGGGGGGTTAAAAGGACGTAGCAATATCCTAGTCATGGAATTTAACTAAATATTGAACAAATGAGCTGGTTACTAGATCTCATTGATGCCCGAGAGCGGTGAAATGACTGAATTAAGAAGAAATACATTTATGAACCATAAAACGCTCCTTATCATTAGTGCTTTAGATTTTATGATACTAGGCCTGTTACAGCATATGCTGATACACATTGTGAGGTATCCCGTGTGATGAGCATGAACCGTGTCTAATTCGATAATCTTTACACAATAGTTTCTAGCTCACGAGCATAGCCCAAGGTATTTTCCATAATCATTTGGCTCATGTCTTTGGCATTAGCCCCGTCTTCACCGTCAGCGGCAGTACTAGGGAAGTATATGTGGCCCTCCTTGACAATCCATCCACGGTGCTTCGCAAATTGAATAACCTCTCCTTCTGAGTTGAGGAATAACAAGGACTTGGTGGAGCTTATGGGAAGGCTAGGGTAGGCTCGCTCGCTGCTGCTGGCGATTTCAGAGCGGATTTGGTTCTTGAGAATCTGTTCAATTCTCCTGGTTAGTAAGATGTCGACTAGGAAACACGAAGCAGTCATTCATGGGCGTACCTCTGAGAAAACACTGTACTCATCACAGGGTACTTCGCTGCTTTTCATTGCCTTCCAAACTCGATCATAGCTTCCCTCCATTAGCCATCTCTCTAGGCGAACAGGATATCCCAGGTAACGATCCCCTTCGACGTCGGTTCCGCCACCATCTCGATTTGCCAGACTTTCCAGCTCTGAGTGAAACTCGGCATAGCGGCCTTGGGTGAGGAGTAGCAGTAAGCTTAATCCTGTAACCTTGTTGCGTTCGGGGAGGTTCGGAGGCAGGGTAGCTGATGGCAGCTCGTAAAAGGGCTGGAGCTGCTGGACGTAGCGCGTGAAGGCATCTGCGTTTTTGGCGCGAATGGAGAAGAGGGCACCTTGCTCGTATGTCTCCCGGGCAAGGGCGAGGAGGTTCGAGGGCGCTGAGGGATTCGGGGTGAGGGCGTTGACGCTGAGGAGGAGAAGCTTGGCCTTGGAGAGGAGGGCACTGGCCTCAGGATAGCTCATCTGAGGGGACTGCTTTAGCTGGGCGAGAATCGGGGAGAGGCTCCGTTCAGCCATGGTTGCGGCGAGGTTGCGATCTTGAGGATGAATTTGGGGCGGCAATTAGAAATGAAAAAGGCGAAGTACGGTAGAGAGAATGCCGGCGAGTCAGCAATTGAGAGGTCAAGTCAATATGGCCGCAGGACTCGGACGTTGATTATGTGTCGGTTTGTTGGTATAAAGCGTATTCTAGGCTGAATGATGACGAAGAGGTGTTGGATGGGTACCTCTACTAGGTAGTAGGCGATGGTGGGTAGTGCGTGCGAATCCTGACTAAGACAGCTAACCCGAACGTCCTTTTAGGGTGCCAATATTGATGTCACGGACTCTTAACATCCATCAATTACGAGCAAAATTATGAATAAAGCTATGGTTTGGTATTCGAAATTATTATTTGATATACATGGCGTACACATTCGTTGCCAGTATGAGTTGCTGGATATAATCGCGGTGTGCGGCAGCATTAGTTGGGCAGCTTGCTGGGCCGTAGGTACAAAGGCACGTGGAGCTTTGTAGCAGCTCGGGTAGTACTGGGTGCTCATCTGCTATTAGTAGGTACCAATCTAGTAGCTGCCACAGCTACGGCCTGGAGCTGGTATACTAACACTGTCGAAACGCTTAACGATGTAGCATAAATCAACAAACTTATAAAACCGATGGCTATGGATAAAGTCTGCTGTATAAAGAAAATCAATTAGTATATAACTTTACAGCAACTCTATTCAATTGAGAATTAATGGCGGGCGTCGAGATATTCATAGGTACCTAGGCAATAGTGATATGTTACATCTCAGATTTGGCTGCCAGAGAGCTACTTGCAGAGCACAAATGCATTAAGTATAGTCTCTCTTGTTACCCCATTTCCTCGCTATGTAGCAGTGAGTGATCAAATCTATGGTATCGCTAAGCTGCTGACGTCAAGTTCATAAAATGGATCCCTCCCATACAATTCTTCGCGGCCTAGGGAAAATCGTCTCTATATTGGTACGACGTCACTCGCCCAGTATCGGACTCTATTTCTCTTCTCCTTGCCTTCTCCAGGTCTGCTGCCCACATAGCTGAGCCTGCTGCCGTAGTCAGGAGAAAGAAGAAAGACAGCACTGGAATGAGCTCAAGGATCATGGCGATTGTTCCAAAGAAAACGTAATCCCATTCGAGTCTTTTGATCTCATCCTTTTGCGCCGCCTTCGACAAGCCTCGGAGCTGGAACCAGCGATGATGCGATAGTTTACCAAGCCGAGTCCCAGTGATGATGATAAATACAAAGGTTCCAACATAAGGGATGAGATTGAGGGGAAGGAAGAATATAAGCTCTACTATTTGAATAGTACTCCAGGGATTGAAGCAAGCTGGACTAGTCGGCTTTCCCAGCATTTTGACGGAATTAGGCGCATCTTCAAACAGGATGCGATGGGGAGCTATTAGATCCTTCAATGAGAGATCGATAAGCGTTGCCTAAGACAGCTATTAGCCGGCGAATGAATAACTGCTCTCCCTGTTTCTAAGGCTTACGTCGAAAACATCAACCCGGCATTCATCGACAAAGAACCCCTCGAACAAGCCCTGCACTATCACCAAACCTTCGCCCAATACGAGCACAACAGCGTTAAACCAGGCGCCCCAGCCATGGAAGATGGCCAGGAATAAGAACTGAGGAAGGAAAGCGAAGGAGAATAGTACGAAGTATACGAAGAACGATATTAAAGATAGAGGCACCAGCCGTCCAAGAAAGAGAGGCCAGAACTCTCTCCTTCGCGAAAAGTACCAGATACCACGAATGGGATAGCTTAACGCGACGGCTGCGCGCTTGAGGTAGACAAATTCTCGACTGCTACAGCATCTTGAAAGAAATTGTTCTCTGAGAGGTGGCAGCGTGTTGCTAGGTAGGCCGTGAGCAGACATGATTTTTTTTTCACCGCATAGCGTAGTGAAGCAAATGAGATCGGGACAGTGACGGTGTCCACGACGCCCAAATGATGTTGACGTTGACGTTGTACAGAATAGTAATAGTAGCTGACGTACTGGGGCATGTGCCCATTCGCCAAGTTTCCCGCCAATTAGTCCCAGGCTTTTCCTCATGAGGTGCGACATACTAAAATCCCTTGCCTAAGAGTATAGACCAATCAATACTACACCACAGATACAATAACAGCTTCACTCGACTTGGTGCTGAATTGTCTGAATAATTTGGTGTACCTCACAGATAGCATATATACGGGTTCGCACGGCATATTACAGATCCGTCTACACTTGAAGAAAGATTCTGACCGTGATTTACAAACATTTCTCCACATAGGCATCTCTAACATCTGAGGCGCATTGTAGCTGTTTCTACCATACATCAAACATAGATTACTATGGCTAGGTACCTATCTTCGCACCCTTTCTACGCAAAACTGCCTTTTGAGAATAATGCGCCTTGCTCAAGGAATGCCTAAGTACGAATTCATGCGCGAGTGCGAATACGAAAGGAAATGCGAGGGCGGTGACTTTGTTACGGAGACATTTAGCGAAATACCAGTGTTCTTTCCGTACACATTTCCCATTCTCTGACCGCAGATGAAGCCATTACGTCAAAGCTTCGGTTACGTGGCTGCTCTTGTATTCTATTGGGGCTCGATAAGAGCACCGTTGTGGCAGGATCGATTCCTCAGAGATGAAGATACGTCAACGTGGTGCCATCTCAACCGTCAACAAGGCCGTGCCTTCCTCACTTGCATTGACGCTCTATGACCGCCTCAAAAAAAAGAAAATGAACGCTCCTTCCTTTATGCCCTCGGGCAATTCGGCACTCATCATTTTTCTTCCGGCAGCAAGATATTTCCATTTCTCTCCCTCTTCCTCTTCCTCCTCTTCCTCCTCCTCCTCTTCTTCTACCCAACCTCATTTCTCTCGTTTCAACCCTTGTCTTTCCAGCCATTCATTGTTTCTCACTCATTGGCATTCATCTCTGTTGCATTCGCCTCTCTCATTGGCCTTCCAATTGTTCGCATTACGCCAATTTTGCGAATCTTGACTTCGTCCACAATGCGGGTCTTTGCGTCTTTGGCAGTCTTGATAGCCGGGGCCGTTGTGCAGCACGCAAGTGCTCAGACTGATTACGGGTATGCACTGATTTTCCCTCCCTGCTGCCCACTATAACTAATGGTTTGCATAGAACGCATAATGGAAACAATGATGACAACCCTGGTGGTAATTTTGGGGGCAACTCAGGCGGTTCTCCTGGCAGCAGTGTTAACAATGATCCCAACGGCATCTCCTATGGAAATCCAAGTGGACTTCCAAATGGTGCTCCCGCAGGACTCCCTGGAAACTCCCCCATTTCTATTCCTGACATGCCCACTTGTGCCCTTCAAGGTATTACAACAGTTTTTGTCACTGTATACCCTACCAGCCATGTTACTCCCTCCGGTCTTGCTTCCTCAGGCGCTGCTCAGTCTAATGACTTTGACCCCAACCAGACAACTCAACAGTCTGCTTTGCCTGCTTCAACTGTCTTGATTTCCCCTGTTCAGTCTGCCCAAGCCGCACATACCAGCGTCACACCTTTTACGACCGTCACAATTGATGTTTGGGGTAGCGATGGCGATCCATCCGACATTTCACCTGCCCCCATCTCTACCGATGGTGCTTCTGACCCTGCTGAGACATCCGCGGGCTCTCCTGATGGATCTTCTGCACACACTCAAGAACCTGGTTCACTCAATTCCAATCTTGGAGATCATTCCACGCCCCCAAGCGGTCAAGCTACTGCTGGCGATGGGCCAATTCCCGGATCCATTCCTACTGTCACCCCTGTGAATCCAGCATACGGTAGTGCGGGTAGCCTCAATAGCATCCCAAATACCCCCCATCAGCAGCCATCAGAATACTCTTTACCTACTGCTAAAGGTGCTGGTATTGATGGAAGCCAGCCTGCTCAAATAACGGTCGTTGGCCCAGATGGGAAACCGACAATTGTACAATTCCCTGGTACTCAGATTGGGAATGGCAATGGCAATGGTGCTGCCCAACCCCTTTCTACCGCTGCTCCGTTCCCTGGGTTTACTCCTGGTGTTCCTGCGGCTTCAGAAGTCCTTGCGACAGCCGGAGAGACTCTTTGCACAAGCTACACCATTATGGGACCCAACGGAATCCCTACTGTCGTTCACTCTACTTGGGTCGACTTGCCCACAACTGCAGCTTCTCTTCCTCCGTTGTTTCCTTCTGGGCTTTCGCCAAACCCCAGCGTTGTCACTGGCTTGCCTGACGGGCCTGTCGTTGCGACGCACACTACATTCACCGTTCTTGGCCCTGATGGACTTCCAACTGTGGTGGAATCGTCCTGGCTAATACCTGCACCAACAAACACACAAGTAGGAGTCCTTGGTCCCACTTCTGTCAATGGCTTCCCAAACCAAGTCACTGGAACAGCCGCTGGTGTGGGACAAAGCGGCAGTACAACATGTACAAGCTACACCGTACTTGGACTGGATGGTCTTCCAACAGTTATTGATACAACTTGGGTTATCTCTAGCCCTACTTCCAACGCAATTCCCGCTGCCATTTTCACAGGCGTTCCAACCCAGGCAGGTGCAATTTCTGGTAATACACCTCAACTCACAACAAATCTTGGTGTGAATGCCATCACCACATGCACAAGTTACACCGTTCTTGGTGCTGATGGTGCCCCGACGGTCGTTGAATCTACTTTTATCGTACCTGCGAGTAACGTTCTTCCCACTGGTACTGGCGGAATACCTTTGCCACCAGCTCAAACCGCAGGTTTCCCTCAAGGCATCTCAAATCTCCCCGAGGGAAGTAACTTGGCCACAACTTGCATCACTGTCGGTGTTGTAGGACCAAATGGCTTTACTACGCCAGTCGTTCAAACTATTCTCGTCCCTACTAGTGGTTTGAGCAATGCTTTGCCTGTACAAACTAGTGTTGGCTATCCTTCTCTAGTACCGGCTCAAACCGGTCTTCCTCAAGGTGGCCTTTCCATCACTCCTGGCAGTGGCCTGTTTACTACATGTATCACGGTGACGACAGTCGGACCAGATGGCAGGGCTACACCGGTTGTCCAAACTGTGGTGGGTATACCGAGCAGCGCAGAGCTTGGGACCGCACTATCGCCCATGTCAACTGGTTTACCATCTTTCCCCAATCCAAATTTCTCAAGCGACACTCTTATCGACCCCCCTAGCCTTACTCAATATGGGGCTTCTGGAGCTGACCTACCAAGTGTGCTGCCACCATCTGCAGTGGTTTCTGGCATTGTAGAGCCAACAGGGACTGTGACTGGCACTCGTACATCGACTTTTACCGTCACCAATGGTCCTGATGGGCAACCCCAAAGTCTCGTTCCGTACGGTGATCAGTGGGATAGCCAGGCGCCAGTACTGGGATCTAAGCCGCTGTCGTAGAACGCCTACGGCTCACTTCCGACTGACGCTGCAGAATTGACTTCATCGCCAGTATATGGTCTCCCGGGACCATCACGACTTGCCACAGCTCTCCAAACTAGTACTTGGACCAACGTTATACCAGAGCAAACCACCACATACACGATCAACTTCCCACTTACTACCATGGCCACTGTTACTCTGCCCAATTTGCGAGTCTTCCGTCGCCAACAAGAGTAAGTCAAAGGTGATCTTCTTGTATTTGTATGCAGTGTCTAATTTTGTATAGCTTGGTATCCTCTGAATTTGTGTGGGATAACTCTAGCTCTACACTTACCAGCGTGCTATCAGAGAGCAACACACTGAGCAGCCAGAGTGATCTTTTCTCTACTCTGTCTTCTACGGCGTCTTCACCACCCCAAGCTGATCCTTCTCCTATGTGCCCGACTGGTGGGAAGATCGGTAATATTACATTAGACGTTCGTGTACCTCCTATTGACTTCTCATGTCTGTTTCTAACTCGTTTGGTAGTTTGATGATGTCAAAGCAGGCCCCATTTTTAACCCTGCTCATGATATTTGGTTCTCTGAAGGGTTCCTTATTGCCCCTCCATCGTCTCAGACATCTCAATCTTACATTCCTTCATCTGGTGGCCAGCTTGTCGAATTCGTGCCACCCTCTTTACCATCTTTGGGCCGTTCTAACGCAGGAGATACTGCGGAGATTGGAGTTGGTCCGAATGCTCTGAATCGCTGCTTCAGATTTGACTTCCAAAGTGTGAGTCTTGGCTGCGCGGCAGACGGTGCCGAGAAATGGTGTGAATTTGAGATATCGGCATATCGATACAACGAAATATCGGGAACAGAGGAGTCAATAGCCTGGTCTGAAACAAAGCGTATTCCGGCATGCCCCAGCTTCCCTCATGGGAACTGTCGACTGACACCGGTGTCATTTGACGGCTACACAAATATCACGTCGGTTTTAATCACTCTACGTGTTGGCACTGAGTTGCGAGTCTGGTGGGGAGACGACTTCAAGTTTGGCTGGAATGACAACAGTTGTGAAGCCGCTGCCTGCCGTGCAGGTGCTGCTCCTCAGCCAGTCAAGCGTGAGACTATTGAATCAGTTGCTCGCCGAGGCGTCTGGCACTGGACTGCACGTGGGCTGAAACGACTAGATGACGAATACATCTGGGAATCGGTATAATAGGCCATCATTTGAAGATTTCGAGAGGTAACTAGGTGCGATGAATGGCGGGGAGAGAATATTTTGCAGTTTGTTTGTTTGTTGATGGGGCAATTTGAACCTAGATTTCTTGGCAAGCAGCGTAATGTGGTTGTAGCTGCAGCACTACATGTAATGGTGAATAGTTGTGGAATAAGAGTGAGGCCATGCAAATTATTACATCGTTATAATACAATCAAAAGACATTCACGATAAACTCCACGCCGTTCAAAATTATCTCCTCGCCATTTCTGCGAAGATTAGGAACATGTTGTGAAGGGAAAACATAAGTCTAACATGGGCTAATCTATCGCGACCTCGGTGTTTATAATACACCAAGAGGTGACATCCTGCGCCGAATGCGCTCCTGTTCATTAAACCAAGAAGCGGCGGCCTGAGCATCGACATTATTGGCGGTGAATACAGAGCAGGAGGCATCCCAAGGGCCACACTCGATGCTGCATGTTGATACATCAGGGATAATGCCGGATTCAAAGTAGTCAGCTACAACGTTCTTGGTACAGCTGCTGGGGGCAGAGGCCATAGCACAGTGGCCTATAGCCTCTTGAATGACGACACGAGCGCCGGGATGCTGTGCAGCCATGGCCTGAGCAGCGCTCAGAGGTGTCACAGGATCAAGTCGATTCGAGAGGAAGAGAATAGGCGCTGCTGGATGGCCCGATTTCAGGGATGGGTCAGGCTCTGGCGTGGTAAAGGGGCCTTTGAACTGCCGCTTGGGACGAAATCGCCAGCCGGAGCAGGGCAGACGGACTGTAGACCATGAGGCACCGAAGATGCTGGATGTGCTTACTTGTTGATTTACGTACTTGCGCCACCAAGAAACGCCCTTGCCAGTAATATCCTCGCCGTCAATGCAAACGACGGCGCTCTGCGATTCCATCTTCCAAATAAGCTGGGGGTCGGTGAAGTTGGTTATAGGACATGCGTCTTTCATGACCGGCATCAAGTCCAGGTTCAAAGCCTGGACAGCCATTTCACCAATATTGCCGGATATAATGCTGTCTAATTGCTTGGCGAGTACCTGGAAGCCCGTTATAGGTGTGTAAAACGTCAAGCCAATGAGGGAGCGGACGTCCCCGCCAGTGACAACGACGACATCTCCGGAATCTAGCAGTACGGACTTGGGCCTCTGGTCCAGATCTAAAAGGAAGCGATCGAAGCGGCGACGTATATCGGATGCCCCATGGGTGTCTGATTCGCGAACCAAGGCGCAAACTTCGGGGCCGGCAGCGACACAACCCTCCAAAAAGGTGTCAAAGATCTCATCAGTATCGACGGTGTTTGTGAGCCAACCCTAATAGAAGTAGAAAGATGGGAAACCGTTAGCGAAACTTTTTAAAGCTCGAGGATATTATTGTTTGGTTAGAAACGTACAGGGCCTTTCGCATAATCATCAGCATTGCATATTCCATCAAGAATGAGACGCCCAACTCGGCCAGGAAACATGGAAGCAAAATAATTGCCAAGAATGGTACCATAGGAAAAGCCAATATATTGGATACGCGGAACATCTCCAGGTTCATCATGAAGCTCAGCTGGCCTTCGTTTGTGAGTAGATCGCTTCTTAAGCTCTTCTCGCATATTGTCGGCGTCCTGAGCTTCCGTGGCTTCTCCTCCCTCGTTTTGTTTACGAGCAGCAGCGTCCCTCTTACGCAGCTCATCAATTTTGTCGACCATCTCGACCATGTCGCGGGCAACACTCGGCGTCCCGACAAAGGCCATGGCGTCCCCAGCCTTCTTGCAGCGCTGGCCCAGGGCGTCCATCATAGCAAGGCTGTAAGCAATGGAGTTGTCGCCATTCGTGAGGGGACCGTTGCCGCGGGATTCTACGATGAAAGCATCTCGCGACACGACACTGCCGTTGAAACAGTCGGTATTGGGAAGCGTGTAACCGACACCACGGGGGTCAAAGGAGAGAATTTCATAATGGCGACGCCCCGGCTTGTCGACTATGTTGCGAAGATAGCGGCCCATCGAGAGCATGACAGAAACGCCTGAGCCACCAGGCCCCCCAGGGTTGAAGAAGATGGAGCCACCAAAAGTCGGGTCGTCGTCTGGAACGGCAGCAGGCAGCTTGATCATGGCAATTGTGGCCACTCTCGTGTCTGTCTCGTTGTGCCAGTCGAGGGGCACTTGCAAGCGAGCACACTTGAACTGCTCGTAGCAGTCATGATACTCAAGATGGCCGCTGGGGGCGATAGTGTCCCAATAGAAAGGATCAGTCGTCAGTGGTGAGGCACTGGCTCTAGCAATGGCCAGAGAAGAGCAGCACCCTGCAAGCAGGAGCCGAGAGCAGTGCCTCATGGTGGTGATTTGCAGTTCTCAGCCTGCTTGTATACCTAGTTATGCTCGCCGTACCTTCGATCGGTTAGCTCTTCAAAAGTGTTAGAGGAAGAGAAAAAGGAGAAGCAGGAAGAGCCCACACTCTGGTTAAATGAAAAGCCAAACACAGTTGCAGCAGGATATATTTGCTACATGCACCTTTGCGTATTTATCTCCGCCCCGTGACACCGACAAACCAACCGTGAGGAGTAAAAAGACTGTTGGCAGGGTCATGGTATTTATACTCCCAGCCATTCCACTAGACAAGAAATGGAAAACCGCATACAAGGTGGGACACGCAACCCGCGATGCCTCGTACTATTGCACTCCTTCGCTCCAGGCCTGTTCGATCGCGAACGTTGAGCGGGATCAGGAGGGGCCGCGAGCGGCTCTAGTACCCGGTCCTGCATGGCGCGCTTGCAATAGTTCCTCTGAACTTCCGCATTGAGTACGATAAAGCGCCTACCACAGCCAACAGCTTATCAGGGAAACAGACTGACCGTAGATATCTGCAGAGGAATATGAGGGGAAGACACAGCGTTGTATTGTTTTATTTTCCGCAGGATCCATGTGATGAACAAGTACTGGCATTTGAGTATGCGTTAGCTCGAAAGGTTGATTGAATGTCACCCAACAAACCAACAACGACCACCTGATGTACTGTCAATTATGTGTTGATTACTACCTACCTACCTAGACACGAGGCATGACTATCTACTATACCAGCGTTGCATATAGCGACCTTGCCAGCTTCAGCCTAAAACAGGTACTGCTGCTTGTTACCGTAGTGGCATGGCAGCGCCAAGGACCAATGATTACAGAGATTTAACGAGTCATCCACGAGATCTACGAAAAGAAGTGCATTGTCCGGACAATGTTTTTTTTTCCAAGAAAAATAATACAAAGAATACAGAGATGAGATATATACAAATCACGCTCAACGACGGAAGAGTCGAACGACAGTCTGATCGGCTCGTAACATGTACAAGATCACTTTCGCATTTTTTAAAAAATCAAAAAAAGATATCGTATGATTCCAGCGCCGTGATATAAGTTTTTTTTTCAAGTATCATCCAACCAATCAACCTCCTTGTCTCCCTGACCCTCGCTGCCCCCCCTCGTATCTCTTCTCTCTATCCCGTCTTCGTGGTCTTCAAGACCTCTGCTTCCGTTGGTTAAAGAAGAGAGTCCAAGTCAAGCTCGTAGGCAAAATAAAAAGCAAAATGAAATAGATGTACGCTCTGAAATGCTCCTTGCTTGGCGTATGCACCTTGTCGTAGTATTTTGTGTTGAAGTTCTCTATGTGCAAATTGGCTGACTCCCCCTTTGATTATCTTTGTATATGCGGGTATATACTCTACGACATGTAAAAATAGAGCAGTCGTTACATGACAACCTAGAGAGTCAAGGTTAGTCTTTTATACACACAAGTAGAGGTTATAAATTTGGAGCTACTTACGCAATCGCCGTCCTGTTTACCCTGTGGGATACCCATAT
Source organism: Trichoderma hamatum GD12 (assembly GCA_000331835.2). Lineage (NCBI taxonomy): Eukaryota > Fungi > Ascomycota > Sordariomycetes > Hypocreales > Hypocreaceae > Trichoderma > Trichoderma hamatum. The sequence continues at coordinate 33,013 of KQ479160.1, forward strand.
CTTCGAACGTTGCGGGACCCTGTTTGCTCGGTGCTTTACTAGGCTTGTTCGAAGCCACGCTCGGTGCAGGACTCGGGCTATGCACATCAGGACGTGGAGGGCCTTGTCCTGGAGGAGCAGTGCCGGCTCTGCCGGGACCATGCATACCGGGACTTGGCATGCCGGGACCTGGCCGTGGCCCATTTCCAAAGCCTTGGGGACCTGCGGGACCCCCAGTGTTGACTCTTCCTGGGTGTCCTCCTGGACCTCCTGGGCCTCCCGGACCTCCTGGGTGTCCTCCAGCTTGTGGGGGGAGAGAACCCACTCTCTCTGGGTAGTGCCCGCCGGGACCGCCAGGGCCGCTGTTATGAGGATCGGCATATCCATCCGGCCCTGGCCGTGACGATGTCCGAGGCCCGTATTGACCTGGCGGCGGTCCTCCATGAGGACCTCCAGGCCCACCGTACCCTTGAGGCGGCTGGCCTCTTCCATTCGAGTGGGCGCTTCCGGGCCGGCTGTCTCCGCCGTATGGGCGTCCCGGGCCAGGACCGGGTCCAGGACCGGGTCCGCCTCTTCCACGGCCAGCTCCAGGAGGAGGCTGGTTAGGATACAAATTGCCAGCCGACTGGGAGCCTGGCATCGGTCTTCCGCCTGGGCCGCCGCCTGGGCCGCCACCTGTCGATGGTCTGATACCAAAGGCACTGCTTGGGCGGTCTGCTGCTGGGCCTTGATTAGGGGGGTAGTTGTTATTGTATCGGCCTGGGTTTGGTCTGCCATCGTCTTCCGGATATGGCGCTCCTCCGCCAGGGCGGGCGTTCATCGGCTGTGCCCGATCATCTACGGGATAGGGCGCGGCAGACTGCGAGCGCATAGGCGGGGCGTTAGAATCGACGCGGATATTAAAGGCTGGCTGTCGATCAGAGGTATCAACGAACGACGCTCTGGATGGCTCAGCAAAGTTATTATTTTCCACAATCGTAGGACGCATGCCAGGTGAAGCTACGGGCGAGGGTCGGGAAGAGCCAACTGACGTGACAAGTTTGGGCAGCGGCGGTGGACCACCATCGGCACCCTCGCTAAGCGTGGGCATTGGGTTTGCCTGCTTGAATCGTTCGGGACGCTTGCCTCTCATCGAGCCATGCTGTGATTTGATCCGTGTTAATGTTGTTGTCTCGTGATCTGCTTTTGAAAGACTCTTATCCTGGCTCAGGGACTCTAGTCGGCCAACGGCATCCTTGTTGCCATGATCGGCGGCGAGTTGATACCATCGCTGGGCTTCGACAACGTCCTTGTTAACGTGGATACCAATTTCGTGGTAGTAGCCCATGGCAAATTCGCCAGTGGGTAGCTTCGCAGACGCCGCCTCGTGGGCATATTTGAAGGCTAGCTCTTCGTTCTTCTTGAAAACACCCTCATAGCCAAAGAGGAACCATCGGGAGACACCAAGAGCAGCCTCTGGAATTCCTTGCTTGGCGGCCAATCCGTAGTAGTGCAAAGAGTAGGAAGGGTTAAAGTCGCACCCCAGCTGACATAACTCGTATGCTTGACCCATTTTGAGCTGAGCCTTGGCAAAGCCAAGATACGCCGCCTTTTCGACATACATCTTTGCCGTCTCGACGGCGTAAGGCAACAGTCCTTCGGGCACGGTAATGTCAGGCAGGTCTCGTCCGATAAGCATGCCGTACACGTATGCTCCTTGGGGTGCATCTTCGTCCGCACAATCGGCCGCATTTCGGATGCGCTCTAACCCCCCTTGGTAATCCTTTGTCTCGCCATGTTGGCCAAGCAGACTCATCATGCCCATGCGGTAAAGGGCAGCGGAATCCTTCAAGCTAAGACCCTTGTAATAGTACTCCTTTGCTTTGGACATGTCATTGGACTGCTCGAACAGCATACCCATCCTGTATACTGACCGCGTGTTGCCAAGATCGCACGCTTTCTTGTACCCTGCGTAGGCCTCGCGCTTGTCGACGCGATCTCCAAACTTACCAAACTCAAGCCATTTGGCGCGAATGTAAAGGGCATCTGGGTGCTCCTGCTCGGCCAGGTATCGAATGATGTTGACGGCGTCGTTGCGCAGTTCATGCTCCTTGCGTGGGGTTGGGGGGCGATTGCCGTTCTCAGCCGCCTCTCTGGCAGCGGCGTCCATGGAAATCTCAGCCCAGTTCAGCACATCGCGAGCCCAGGTGATTTGCATGTTGACATTTTGCGAGTGCAGGACATGGTTTCGGGCCTTCCACAGGATTTTCTCCTTCTCCTCGTCTGCCGGTGGCACGTTGTCGCCGACCACCTTGGGGAAAGGCGAGAATGACGGGGCGTCGTCGTCCATGGTGTCGAGCTGCCGTGTCCGACCGCCGCTGTTCTGGCCGTAGGCTCTGTTGTCGGGCTGGGCGGCGTTGTTGAAGGGTTTGTCGGGCTGGTTCTGACCGGTGTAGGTCGACAGAGAGGGTTCGCGGGCTCTATTGTAGGATCCTGCGTCGTGGCTTCTCGGCTCAATTTCACGGGCTTCGAGCTCCATGCGCTGCAGGTCCTCCTGCATGTTCTGCGGCACCTGAGGGGTCACCCTAATCGAAAGGATCAAGAAGAGAACGTCAGCAGCAGCCCCACCTCGAATGGCTGAACGGCTCCATTCAGCCTCTGACAGGGTCCAGCCTCGTCAACCAGGCGAGATGGAAGATAGGAGGACAATAGGACCAAGGAGGCTTGGGAGACAGGGGTGTGAAAATAAAATGGAAAACGCATACCGCTGAGGGGATGGAGCCACGACCTCTGGCATAAAGTAATCATCATCACTGCCAGGGACGAAGGTGGCGGCAAGTTGGGGGGCCATGGCTTCTGAATGGGATATGGGAGCCTCCCGTTGTAGGCTCTCTCTCTCTCTCGTTGCTCGCTTCTTTTCTCTCTACTTGGATGACTGCAGCTGCTCCTAGATGTCAGCGGGCATTCGACTGCAGCAGCACAGCCGGAGCACAGGCAAGAAGCGGCAGAAAATGGGCCACAAACCCTGGTGCGACTTCAACACCACTAGGCAGCACCTAGCAGGATGGATAATGCTAGTGGTAATGAGAGATGGCAAGTATTGGATGCGAAAGTGCCGTAACTCCGTACTTGTGTTTGTACAAGATCCAATATGCGCGCGGAGAGCCTGGAATTATGTACAGTATGGAGCACCCACGTCTTTGGGGCGGTGCACAGGCTAAAAAAGGCCCAAGCGAAGGCGAATTTTTCTTCTTCTCTTGCTCTTCCTTGTCCAGGAGAAGAGTCGCGGAGGAGCGCTAGCTGGTTGACGGTCTGCAGGCAGAAGGAGTAATTAAAAGACAGAGGAAGCCAGAGCAGGCAGAGGGACAGCGACGTTAATATTGAGGCTGAGGTTGAAGCAAGGGCTCTTTCTGGAACATGAGGCGTGCTATAATTAACCCCACGACTAATACAGTGTGGCGATGCGCGCTCAAGAAGTCTGGCATGCAAGATAATCTGTAGGCGTCTGCTGACAAGGGGGGATGAGTTAATGGCGGGTGCGCCGCCTGACCGGCTTAGACAGTGGCTTGAGTGGGCTTTGTAGTGGCAGTCTGGATAGAGTACCGTATTAGTGGCGGCTGTTGTGCGTAAGGGGAGCAGCTTGGCGCTGGATGCTGGTGTTTTGGGCGATCGCAGAGCGCCAAACAAAGCCGTTTGTATATCATCACGCAGGTTCAAACAAGGCAATGCATGAGTTGGTGCTTGCATCTACCTCTTTATAGCGTCTGCCAAGGTATGGAGCGGATAGCCTACTCCTGCTTCATGTTAGCAGCACTATGCGCGCGAGCATGTGGTCTACGACTCTGTTTGTGCGATAAACCGCAGATCCGATTTCCCATCCCAAAAGTGGCAGGGTTCATCTGCTTCCATCGACTCTGAACAGGTAGGTCTCGACCTAAAAATATCCAGCACCACTATATTACCTTCGTACCTGGAAAACGTCCGAGAAGGCGCCACAGTCTGAGCCCACGGAGTGCGACATGGCGAATACGCTCCATCTATACAACGGTTACATTCTGTGCCAAATCCTCCACGCATACTCGGCATTTGCTTTATCTATTTGAGGCCTCTTAATGTGTATCAGGGCCTGCTCCGTATCGTCGTCCCATGTTCGCTTCGCCTCCTTTGGAAAAAGGTTGCGTCACGATAGCATTGCGTAACGAGTCTTTACCCATAAGCACTTTGAAATTGTTCTCTTGCTTGAGAGGGAGAGGCTTCTACACCTGAGTCGTTGCCAAAGGTAAATAGCGGTGCAGCTGCGGCCCTACCAATCAATATGGAGCAATATTCCCACAGGCGCCATTTTAGTCCCCAGAACTGCTCCCCTCCAATCTGGGAGAGACGAGGCACGCTCCCGCGCAATTGATGCTTCCTCCACCAAGCCGCTTGAAGCAAGATGGCAGCGCTACCAGACCCTCAGGCTATTGAAGAGCCTTCTTACATCGATTACGAGACATTCCTTGCCCCCGACTTCGCACCCGCGGCGTTTGCCAATTCTCTCATCCTGTCCACCAACAATCCAGACGACTCCCCGCTTGATCTCTCAACACCCTTGTCGCGAGTCCTCTTTGACGCTCAAGAGATTGACTCTCATATTGACCTCCTCACCACCCGTTCCGCCGTTCCTTTGCTCCAATATACCCAATCGCAGACCCAGGCTAGCAAGGCCATTGTTGCGCAGCTCGAGGCTCAGATCGCAAGCCTAAACGACAGCTATAAGCAACTAGAGAAGGAGGTTATCGATAAGCATGCTGAAGCTGAGGAGATCCGCCAGGTCGCACTGCGCCTCTGGGAGACGCTGAGGCTGGGGAGGTCAATGGGAAGATGCCTGCAGCTTGGAAGACAGCTCGAGGCACAGTTCTCTGAGCTGGGTAATCCCAGTGCCGGAAAAGGCGACTACGGAGCGCTCGTTCGATGCTCATACACGATCCTCTCGCTGCGCGAAGTCCTGGACAGCAAGGCGCCGGGCGAGGAAGGTCATGGTCTCGAGAAGCTCAACGCGATCAAGAGCCTGCAGGATACTATCATCATACCGATCGAAAGGCGGATTAATGAGGTGTCCGAGCGGCAGATTCGCGAATTTGCTACCCCAAGCAACATAACTTTCGCACAGAGCGAAGAGGCACGATCACGATTAGTATCTGCCATGTCTGCATTGTATTTGCTATCGCCGACCAGCGGAATTCAATTAGAGAAATGGATTCCAAAACTCCTTGTACAAGCGCTGGATTCCTATGTTCGCTCTGCCCTGCAATCAAGCACCGCAGCTCTCTCACGATCCCTCGGACAGCTTCCCACTCTGGACAAATCTCTCGTCGAAGTCGTTTCCCACTGCCAGAACATTGCTTCGCTTGAGTTGATTCTCGAAGCTGCCGAAACTCCCTCCCACCCCTTGGTGCCGGTTCCTGCGAAGAAGAAGCAACAGAATCTCGTCCGACTACTGCTGTCTCGATTTGAAACGAACTCTTTGATCTCCTACTTTTGGCGCAGCATGGCAAGTAATATTTCCGCTCGTGTTCAGGAGATAGCTACCCGAGGAGGCATTGTTGCCCGTACACTACGCACGAATAAGAACGTTGTCGGGGATGCTATTCGACAGGCCGTGATCAAGGGGAGTCAAACGCCGAATGTCTTTTCCAGCAGCAAAAAGAAGCCTGGCGTCGAGGCAAGCTGGGACCGAGAGATAGCCGTTATGACGGGAAGTGTGTTGAACAACATAGGGCGATGATTTTCGAAGCTTTTTTTTTTGTTGAGATCCATTGATTGTTTGTTCGGCGTGTTTTACATGTTTTTGGTAGATTAGAAGGGATACCATGCCTCTAAATTTGGATAACGGCTATGTATTTGTATAGATGAGGAGGAAAAAAAAAGTTGAAAAGCTTTTAATGATATCTGAAGAGTAGGATGAGAAAATAGAATCCCGAATAGACTATGAGTGCTCCGATATACCCTCCTCCTTCTTAAATTGAATGACCGTATAATCCAGCTCTCCGTCCGTTTGCCCCTATATCCAAACAGTATCCTATTTATTATTACTTGGAAAACATTCGCTACAGTAGTTGTCATTAGTACCAGGCATAACTCTTGCCCGTTACTTCGAAGAGGGTCGTGGCTCTTGTTGCGCTCATCATTATTGATCCGGAGGCCCAGAGTAACTGCCCTCCGGCACTGGTACTCTGGCCGTTCTTGTGTAGATGTGCCTTGCACCATCCAGGCTCAGGGTTTCCATACAGCCTCCCTTGACAGTCAATGTCTGCGACGACGTTCCATCTGGCAGCAGGCCCCGATGGATCAAGCGAACCCCACATGTCTTACAAAAGTAACACTCCAGCGTGCGTCCTGAATCAGTCTTGCGTGTCCACATCCCGACGTGAGGCTGTAAACCCTCGGCAAAGGGAAGCATGCCCTCGACAGGGAAGATGGCCGAGACGCCAAATGCCGAGGAGGATTGTCTCTGGCACTCTAGACAGTGACATACGTCAACTGACAGAGGCTTGGGGAGCACGGCCCGGAAAGACACGGAGCCGCAGTGACAGCGGATCATGGGGTTGGTGTCCATTTTCGCGGTTGAGGGCGGAACCAATACCCTATTCTGTGGCGTTTATCGAGCGGAGGAATTATGTACGAGCTGCTCCCTGGCCGAGACCAAGATGCTGAATTAGGAATGTAGACATGGTCTAAAAGTTGCTTTGTCGGGCAGCCTCCGAGTCGTGAAGGTTAGCGGAGATGTGGGCTAGAGACGCACTATGCTTTTAAACATTTGGCGCTAAAACGTACTTTAAATCGGCCACCCAGAGCGCCTGGAGGATATGAATATCAATTGGAAGGCCCAAAGATTCTCACCAGGCATGGCTTATTCTTTGCATCTTGGCATTGTAGACCATTGGCAAGACAGAAGGCCACAGCTGTAGAGCATAAACCGCTGTATTTCCCAAAGAAATCCCGCGAATATCGTTATAGTGAAGACCCAAGACTTACTGGCACCGCTTGTTGTCGCTAGAGCCGTGACTTGACTTGCCGGCGTGCGCGGATTTTCGGGCTGCGGCACCACCGGCAGCCATCCAACGGCCCTTGTAGCCAAACCCGCCACGCCCCAATTGCTCGTCTTTAATGCGCATCTTGCATTCTCTCTTACGCAAATGCTCTAGCTTTGGCTAAGCTCCCCCCTTTTCTCTCTTTTTCCCTTTTTATGCTTTGTTTTTGAATTCCACTCAGCCAGCGACGAGAGAGTCGCCGACCTTGAGACTATTCTCCGCCACTGATGACGGCATTGAACAACAGCGGCGCATCTCTATAGAGAATAGAATCCAACACCACAGTCGGCGGCGCGAGGCCCGCAATCAGACGTCATGGTCCGCTACGAAGTCTTCGACGCCCGGGACCTGCTGTCCTTCCCCGACGGCGACAACAGCACGGATACCGTCTTTGGGGGCATCCATTTCAACCTCACGACGCTTAAGCACTGGAACTACACGTACTACAGCAACGGCACCTTGTCCAACAACTCCAAGTGCTATCTGACGTATGAGCCGTACCAGCCCGTTCTGCTTTACACCAATGGAAGCTTCATCAACGCCACCAAATGCTACAGCGCCGTGGACCCAATCGGCGTCCGGGGCTACGTAGGAATTGGCTTTGCATGCCTGTTTGCCATTGCTCTGATGCTTACGCTCACTACCCTCGCCAAGCATGGCAGCATGTACCTACCCAAGGAGAAGCGCTTCTATCCCATAGGTCGACGTTGGCAGTGGTATTGGGGGTGCTTTGTCTGCGCATGCGCCCTGGCCAGCCTATTCACGAATATCGATATCGACCGCTATCACGTCCAGGAACTTCCGATTGTTGTCACCACTTTCTTCTGGTTTCTCATTTGCCAAGGAACAGTAGCACTGGTCTGGGAGTCGGTTAGGCATTGGGGGAGCTGGCAAGAGAGGCAATTCGTTGACCCAAATCCCTTTGTATATCGAACCGACGACCGACGCTCCAAAGTAGAGTTTTATCTGCCATTATGGGTTTATTTCTGGATATGGATGGTGAGTCCCCTTCATGGAAATGGTGTCGTTTTTGACTAGTGACTTACATGAATCTGCTGTAGAATTTTTTCCTTGTTGTGCCTCGCAGCTGGACGTTTGTTGAAATGCAGCGCTCCCCGGAACAAACTCTGGCCATGGCCATCCCTACTGCCACAGGAGCACGATTCAAAGCTGGAGCCTTTTGTCTAGTTATTGCTTCTCTTACCATCATTTACTCGATGCGCCACTCCATCTATCATTATAAGCCTCGGAACCGTGGAATATTCAATCGAACGTGGGGCTTCATCAAGGCAGTTCCGCTGCGTTTTGTCCTCACCATCCCTCTATGCTTTGCCCTCGTCGCCTACCAGGTACTCATTTCGTTTGATTGGACTTTCTCAGTTATGCGTTACGGTGGAATTGTACCTGTCATATTTGCCTGGGGCTACGGTCCCTCGCTCCTTATACTCCTTGTGCAAGTCATATATGGATTCGCAAGCCCCAACGAAGATAAAGCTCTCATCGCGCAGAGGCGACAGCGAGGTGAGGTCATTGACCAGGAGCTTGGCATCGTCAAGAAGCCAGCATGGTGGAGGCGTGTTCGGGGTGAACACCTTTACACCCTGCGAGACAAGATCTCACAAAACGTCAACGAAATTGGAGGCAAGCGTGGACTCAAAGCCCGGTTTGAAGACGAGGAGAGAGAGCCACCTCTGGGAGGCGATCTTGTCACCCACCCAAATAATAACACCATCGAGATGAACAGCCTATCTCACAACCCCCGCGTTGATAGGGCTGGCGTTGGGAATTTGTCATCCACAGGCGAATCGCGTCGCTATACCGGAAAATCCGATCGCCGACACAACGAGCGGATGGCTGAAGACTTTTCCAACGTGATTTTCCCCAACAGTCCGGAAGCCGAGAGACAGGCACAGAGAGCACGGTGGATTCACGAGATATCGCAAGACGGACCTCCATCCTATAGCGATACAGATCGGGGCCGCTCTCCCCGACATGACGGGCCAAATAATGTGCAGAGGAACGATAGTACAGATACTACCAACTCCACTGCCGCTCCGCCACAGCAAGTTAGAAGCATGCTGGATGTTTAACGACTACGTATGGACGACTTGTATTGCATAATTATTCTTATTTATGAGTATTTTCAAAACACAACTAGAGTAATGTATGGGGGAAAACGAATGACCTGACGTTACGAATATGGTGAAGCAAAACAGAGTTACTGGGGGGGACTATGCGTTATTCGAACTGGGCAATGGACCCTCTAAAGATTATGTCTGTATGTATGAAAGCCGTAGATTAAATCTCACGGAATGAAACCTTGAATCAACCACTACTGCGAGTACCTGAACAGGGGTCTGGGGTTTCCAAGTCCCGTATTCACGTCTTGAACACTGCAATCGAAATGTTAGTATGTTCAAATGTTGTGCTATCCACATGGATCAAGTCAGGGGCTTTACGTTTATTTTGAGTGGTGGTATTCTCTATAGACCCGTATGAGTATGCGTCTAGACGGCACCTGAACTCGGCAGACGCCGAACAAGTCGAGCTTTCAATAAACAGACTAATACAGGTTGCTCCATTCACACTCTCCGCCATCTAGAAACCAATGTGTCTAATCTAGTTCTGAGCTGCCATACTAGACATGCATGGGGCGGGATGTACCACTAGTATTACCCGCCTTAAGTCCCCATATCGGCTACGGGAGCGATGGAGCTGGCATCATACTCACTAAGGTGGCCAGCAATGCATGTGACCCAGCAGGTGTGGTGGTATGTCGGTTTATATAGCCAAGTCTGAGCAATTGGAGTACCTACTAATAGATCCGGCAAAAAGGACAATGTCGGTAAAACTGATGAAGATGAGGAGCATGCTGTCAGGGTGCAGCCAGCTGATTACGCTCAGGTACCTCTATGTAAAGGGGGGCATGAGGTACAACGCACTTACACCAGGGACAATCTGCTTTTTGGGCTGCTGACGCTCTGGTATTCGTTGTATATGCTACAGTACTAATGCGATATACCCCAAGCATTCTACTTTGAACTATTGCCCTATTGCAGGAACCTGACTGTCCGCGTACGACCATAAGCGGGCGCTGCTTGTGGCACAGCTGCTTGAAGGAGGCAGGATTAGAGAGAGATGGGTGCCACAAGTGACGGGCGATGAGTTCTTGACATGACATGGGCTCGTCTACCTTGGTATACTCAGTGTATCAGGTACTGCCAAATCCAAGTACCTAGCAGTACGCAGTACATGTAGCAGAGTTATGATACCTCGGGATTCGTGAGAATGCTCATGCAGTGGCTCCAATGCGTGTTTCCCTCTCGGGTTAGGGCATGGCATAGCACCAAAAGATTATGCAGTCAGTTCCAAACACTCGGTCGAGATCCTTGCCAATATATTCTGTACGTACCTACCTTGCTATCTGCTACTATTACTGGACACCTACTAAAGGTACCTATAGAACCTATTAGACGGAGTCGGAGGAAATGAAGCGACTCGCAATCTATTACTCGGGCGCTACTCGAGAGTGTGTTGGCTGTATTTTGTTACGGAGTAAGCCGGTAGGAGTAACGGGCGAATATTTTGCCAGGCGAGTGGGCTTTGTGGGGAATTGAGACCGTACATGGGATGAGAAGGGGGTGGTTGGGCCGCTGAGGCTCTGAGACAGCCATGTGAGCGTCTACGACGATGCAGCGGCGTTGATTCTTATACATGCATGGGGTATACCTTATGTATGTGCTCACAATTAGGTATACTTACTACTAGGTAGGTAGCAGGTAGGTACTGATAATAGCATGTGCGTTTGCCAAGGGGGAGTCTCAAAACGACCTGCTCAGTGCCTGTCTACCGCATTCCACCACTGCAGAGTGCCGTGCCCAGCAGTGCTCGTTTCAACCACCTACAGTAGGCAGATATGGAAGCTCAGCTTTCTCGCGGGTGCAACTTAAAAAGGGCAACTCGCGCAGTCGAAGAGCCTTGAAAGTCGATATATCACTTGCATTATATAATTGTGGGTACCTGAAGTGTTGCGTTTAGGCGCCCACGACTAGGCAGTTGTTAGCGCCTTGTGCGTGGTCGCAGGCATCGAGCATTGTGGAGTCTTGGCGGTACAAGCAGGTCGATGGGAGCTGCTAAAGTTTGCACTACCAGCGGCGAGGCCACTTTTTTTTTTTTTCTTTGGCTACAGTAAGTACTGGCAGACTCGTGGATGCAATCAGGATAATGCTTGAGGCACAAGTCGTGAATCCTACGGTACGGTACGCCATGGCATTCCCACACATCAGCAGCTTGTACAACTGTGGCCCCATCTGCCTTTTGCTGTATATTGGATATACACCACTATATATATCAAGGCATGATATGATGCCGCTGCCGCTTGACGGTGTTTTGGTTGGGCGGCAAAAGGCATGGGTCCCCCTCTGCTGTGCTGTATAGATCGCTCCCTTGTATAGAAACCATGGATTACATGTGAAGAAGGCATGTTGTGCATCGTGACGAAAGTAGATGGTAGTAAGCAGGACACTGCGCTTTGACGTATCAACGACATCAAAGTTGTCAACGCAGTCGTCTTTGCCGCAAACAGAGTTCCCTCCCGGCCACGCTCGGCCCAGATTTCGTCATGCTCTCGTCTTGCCTTGTCGTCTCGTCTCTGCCTCTCTCTTTATGTCTTTCCTCCCAGGCTCGGGCTCAGGCTCAGGCCCAGGCCCTGAGAAGCGGGCGTCCGCTAGCCACGCGTTGGTCCCACGCCATCGTCGAGCAAAAGAGGCTTGCCCACTGGATTGCCGTGGATGTACCTGGGCCGCGCACGCTAAGGTGTGCGCAGATGACCTGTACCTTACGTCGGCCCCTCTTTACTACGTCAGTAACGCTCACTAGCAGGGACAAGTATCCTTGCCAGTCGTGCCTAGTGTCGAGGTACATCTTTTTTTAGGCGCCCGCGCAATGTCGCTCGCTCGCTCGCTCGCTCACTCGCTCTCTTCGGCTGCCCACAGCCAGCAAAGGCGAAACTTTGTGGTGGCATGCCAACTATTGATTGTTGAGTTTCTTTTTTCCTTTGCCCTACCCCTTTGGCATTTCAGGTGCCATGTTTCCCCGCGCGTGGAGCTTATTGAGGCGGAAAAGTAACTCCATCTTAGTTTGCTGTCGCCGTCCCGCCCTCTCCGGTGGCTCCCCCTCCCCAGTCGGTCGAGCTGGCTGTGACGCTGCCCGCTTTGTTCGTCATGCTGCCTCTGGTGCGTTTCAAGCAGCGCGCTCGTATCAGTTCAGCCCAGAGTCAGCAGCTTTTATGTCTTTATTTTTTCCCTTGGCCGCAAAAAGCACGCATTAATACGACTTGCCCGGCCCGGCCAGGGATGCATACAAGGGCAAGAGGGTGTCACATGAATGCGTATTCTGTGCTGTCCGCCAGTAGCGCGCTGCGATCTGGCCTTGCGGTCTTCCGCCTCATACATGGGATTCCGTCCTTCCCGAAGAGGAGAGACGAAGCCAAAAAAGCCAAGCCCCTACATACAGCACAGAACAAGTACGAGTTTCTACTCAGGTGGTAGGTTCAGCGCAAGCTGATGATATGGAACCTTGCCACGGCTGATGGGCAGGTACTTGGGAAGTAGAGGCTACTGCACTGATACCTGCCATCATCATCTGCTTCCAATTCTGTGATATACTACCTAGACCTAATACCTAGTACCTACCTACTACTACTTGTAAGTCGCAGCCTGAAGCCGGCAGGGTATCACAGGTACCCAGGCCGCTACGGCGAAATCTAGATGGGATCATCACAATCACAAAGGCACCGCCCGAGTCTGCCCGCGGTTGCCATCAACACATCCCGTTTCGTCCAGGCACATTCGGCCTGCGTATGACTTCTGCCGAGCACTAACAATGCTACTGTAGGTCTAGGTGATACTGTACAAACTCCACGCTGCTGGCTTACTCGTAGGCAAACAAGTAGAGTGTTTCTGCGCATTTTGCGAGTGCGACCAGCAGGTACCCGCTACGCACCGCATACTTGTCTAACAAGTACGGCTCCATAAAATGGGTGCCCATCGCTACGAGGTCTGGTTGGCCTCTTGTCTGCCCTGCCCTGCCAATCCGGATCCGGACTCCACCTGTGGGAGGCGCCGTCTGGGGGAGAACAAGAAGAAGAAACAGAAGAGACAGCCTGGAAGAACATCGCCACACACGCTGCCCCTTGCTTTTGTGGACGATTTCGCCTTCGCGCCGCCTTGGGCTTGCTGAACTCTCTGCCGCCGTAGGGGCCGACAGCAGCTCGCTCGCTAGCAAGCACTAGGCCAACCCAGGCACGCATCGTTGTGTCACCGATCGCAGGGTCCGGCAGCCCCCCTGCTTGGGCTCGTCGATGCTGTCGCTGCTTCGCTCAGCTGCGCTGCGTCTTTGAGTTTCCGATTCTGATCCTGGCGATCGTCCAATGGCACGGCCTCAGTGCAGTCGTTAGGTTGGTCCGAACCTGGCCACCGTTGCTGCTAGCGGGGGGGCAGGCATGCCCAGCGCTAGATCCTTAGAGCGACTCTGCCCACCACCATCACCCTCCACCTCGCACTACTACAAGTACATACAGGCTACGAGCGCTAGACTGCGGTACACACTTTTTTTTATTTTTTAATTCTTTTTTTTTTTTTTTTTTTTGGCTTCCATACCCATACTGTACCTACCGACTTCCTGTCCGCAACCAGTCAACTGGCGCTCCGACTTTGGGCAGCGCCTCAGTGCACCTAGTACCTAGTAGCACTGCACTAACCCGCGACACAGTTCCTTAGCTGGACCGCTAGCCGACACTTCCAGCTTGACGGTGCTAGTGCCTGCCGACCTGACTCTCTGACTCTGCCAGCCCAGGCCAGGTACATACAGACCAGACACCTCCCAGCCTCCCGTACCTGGAACGCAGCACCGTCTCACGCAAGCACCCATTCACACACCCATTCCCACGCCATCCTGAAGCTTTGGCTGCCCTTTTCTTTTGCCTTTCTGCTCCAGACTGCAAAAGCTACAGCCCACAAGCTTTCTGGCCAGTCTCCCTTGCAACCTTAGCTGGCCCCTTGTCCTTCCTGACCTTCCGCCTCCGCCTCCCTTGCTGACCTCAAACAAACCACCCCCACCACCTTTTTTTCCCCTCCCCTCGGCCCTACTTCAGCCTTCTGCCCATGACCTTGGCTCTCCGCAACATCTTACAACTACAAACCACCACAAACACCAAAAACCATCTTCTGTCGATTCCTTCCGGCCCGCATCGATCTATATGCTCGCTACTGCCCACATCACCCGCCAAGCTGCCATCTCGTCCGGTTTCTTCCTCGCCGGATGCTGGTCGCCGTTTCAGCAGCCTCGCTTTGCCTCTCTGCCCTGACGGTACCCGCAGAAACTCCATAGCCCGGCCTCTTGCGTAATCGGTCTGTGTTGGATCGCCTCCTCCTGCAACCTCCCCTCCTCCCAACATCAAGGCACGGCACGGCACTGCGGACGACTTTGCACATCTGCCGACGCTCTGTGACATCCATCGCCATCTCTTGGTCGCCTCGCTGCGCCCATCATGGCGGCTGCCTTTCGCCCCGTCAACACCCCACTCGCAGCGGAAATTTCCAGGCAAGATATGATGTCTCCGAAGAACTCATCTCCTCGTCCTAGCACGGCACCACAGGCACAGCTGCAGCCTTCACACTCGTCTGATGATGGCAAGACGCCCACTCGAGCCACCTTCAACAGCATCAACATGACGAGCCAGAGACCCCTGCCAACAAGCCCGTTTTCTCCAGCGGCATCGGGTACCGAATCCACCGAGAACGGCCTACACCGAGATGGCTCTCAGCGCTCTGCCAGGTCACCCAAACGAAACTCACTGGATGTAGACATGGACGAATCGGATGGAGAGACCGGTACCATCGATGATGGCGCTGGCTCCGATGCTGAGAGCGTAAATGCCGATGGGACGAGATCTGGCAAGAAAAAGAAGTCTCAGCGGTTCTATTGCACTGACTATCCACCTTGCAATCTAAGCTTTACACGAAGCGAGCACTTGGCAAGGCACATCCGGTATGTTTATGGACTCCCAAAGTTTCGTTTTCTCCTCTTTCTATAGATCACTGGTTTGGCTAACGATTTTGACAGAAAGCATACTGGCGAGCGTCCCTTCCAGTGCCACTGTTCCCGGAGGTTCTCGAGATTGGACAATCTGAGACAGCATGCCCAAACGGTTCACGTCAACGAAGACATTCCGATCGACTCTCTTGCGGCTACTGGATCAAGATTCCAACGCCAGATCAGAACTGACAGAGTTCGCCAAGCTGGTAACAGGGCCAGAGCCTCTACAGGTGGCAGCGCTGGCGGCCCAGTCCGAGGACATTCAAAGTCTCTATCGACCTCGAGCATCTCCAGCATAAATTCCGTGTCATCGGCCTACAGCGCCCAAAACGACCCTCGGCGACGCCCGCCCCCGCTTGTTATGGCTGCTGATCCCCGCTCAAGGCTGTCGCTTGAATCGTATCGCAGCAGCACTGATAGCACCTTTTCATACCGACCTCAGTCTCCAGGAGATTTCAGCACGCCCACGTCTGCTACTTTCTCAACGGCCCAGAGCAGCCCACGATGGAGCGCTGGCGTGGTTTCTCCATCATCCTCACACTCGCGATCTCAAAGCATGTATTCCATGGGTGCGCGGACTCCCGGCCGCCGGCTGAGCGTTCCATCGGGCACCACTCCCTTCCAGTTTGGTCAGGCTCAGATGCCAGGCCGCGGGCCGGGACCGATGCTTGTCAATAGCTCCAACGCCGGGGCCCTCTCGTCTCCGAATGCAAACTTGGTTTCCTCGCCAACCGTTTCGACATCTGGGTATTCTTCTGGCCGTAGAGAGTCGGTGGCGAGCAGCACCGGCGACGACTCATGGCGACGGCGAACCTGGCATCCTGATAGCCGTAGCTTCAGCGGCACTGCCCAGCTGAATGCTGTCCTCAGCCAATCAGTGCGGCCAAACCCTCCGCCACCAATTGCGAACCCCAGCAACCCTCAATCTAATCTTCGCCTCCCTGGTATCGAGTCCTTTGATCCTCTCCCTCGGTCAGCTACTCCACCAAGGCGTAATGGATCACCAATGGCGGTCGACTCCGAGCTTGCTCATCGACCACCTGTAATGGAGGCCATTCAGCCTGACGAGAGGCGAAATCTCAACATGTACGACGTTAGCCTCCAGCGCGGCCTGGGCCGTCTCGATATAGGGCACAAGACCCCTCCTCGGGACAGTGCGGGAATGTGGGCGTCCGAGGTCCATAAGGCGGTTCAAAACCAAATGGACCATGCACGTATGAACCAGCCAACTGTTCGATTCGAAGAGCAGCCGCGCCCTAGCCACCAGGTGCCGCCATCAGCCGTTCCGAGCAGATCCTTTCATCAGCATACCATGTCAGCTCCTGCCCTAGCTTCGGTCAGGGAAGGCAAGGGGCACGGGTGGTTTCAAGGATCTTCTGCGGCTGCCCAAGATGCGCGAAACCCTCATGTCGAGCGAATGGTACACCCCAACTTCACTGGCTTTGCTGGATTCCCAGCTCGAGAACAGCCACCTCAAGAGCAGCCACAGCAGCAGCCACAGGTCCACTACCATCAGCAAGCGCCGCCGCTTCAGCAGCAGTCGCAGCAGCAACAGCAATCCCATTATCATCAGCAGCAGCAACGCCAACAAGATCGCTCTAGCAATCCCGATTCGTTGAGGCGGCTCGAGGCCTTGGTAGCCGTTGCCACCAGCGAGGGCTCCAATACCGCCGCGGCCTATTAAACTAGCTGGTTTCCCTTGATGGCCCTTGAGAGAGGATCAGCGGCTTGGTATTTGACATGTTGTTGCTGCTTCCCAAATATCATTATGTCACTAAACGTCTTGCCTTCTTTGGCTCTATATCCCTTCGTCTGAACCAAGACTCTAAGTAGTTCTGGTGTTACCAAGCACTGTTTGATATTCCTTCTACTTGATGATATCTTTTTTAACCTACTTATCCATCTCTGGAGAGAAGTATTGAGAATGACCACGATGTAAGTCGCCGCTGGCTACTTGGCATTTTGTCTTTTGTCCATCACTCAGTCTCTGCTCAAGCATTGACTTCAATTCTTTTTTATCACTGTATTTCCTATATCATGAATGACCCATAATGGAACTTGGGCTGCAGCACACAGCATGCTATTTGCTTTTTGATCCTTTTTTTTTTCTTTCATCTGTTTTCTTCCAACTTCAATGTCTTATTCAATACCGCCACTCTCTCGTCTTGTCTGAGTTCCTTGCAATTTCCTTCAGGGGCGTTTATCTGCGAATTTGTGGCGAAAATGGCTGTTTTTTTTTTTTTTTAATTACGGGAGGAGCTTTGCTGAACGATATGATATCTTTGCCTGTTTACGAAATGGATTGGATATGGCGTCTATGCGCAGCCAACATCAACTGAGTTGCATACGCGAATCTGACTGGGAGGCAATAAGTCTTCACAGCGCTAGGCTACGGCCACATTAACACCAGGAGATCTGGGTTTGACGAATTGATACCCTTTAGCTTTGACTGGGTTTGGAACAGTGCTGCATCCGTTTTTTCTCACAATACTTTCTTTTTGTGTTTTTTTGTGTTCCTCTCAATGATACTCGGTGTCTTTTGGATAGTCGTAACTTGTCTTTAGATTCAATGCATGCTAGGTGTACTGGAGATCAAATCGGATTTGTAACATGACACAAATTTCACAGTGCTTTGAGAGATGGCGACAGTGTAGAGTAAGAAGATACTAACGATGCTATTGTACTTGTAGTTATTCCGCCCTTGATATTTTATTATGCAAGCTAGTCGTTGTCAGGCAGGACCTCATTTTGTTGGCACAAGCCATGCCAGCTTCAAAATCACTGTTTGCCTGCTTTATAGAGGTTCTTGATGGTAACATCAAATTCCTCTGGCCGACGCCCCAGCAACTGCTCCAAAGAAGGCGATACATACGATGTCTCTCCAGCACGAATGGCATCCCACGCAGTTGCCCAAGTCTGTGCAAGAGGAGTACATCCAAACTTTGTAAGAACCTGCGGCTGTGTGGCATACTCATCCACAGTAACCTCTCGAATTTTCAAATCTCTCCCAGCCAAATTTGAGAGCAATTTGACAGTATCAGCGAGAGACCATTCACGAGGTCCGGTCAGTGCAACGAGCTTGTTCTTCCAGGAGAAAGCCGCTGGATCCTGAACGTACTGAGCAATCAGATTTGCCGAGGCTTCGCCTAGCTCATCTCGCTTGGCCCAGCTTATACCAGGGCCAGAGCCGTCGTGAGGAATACGAATCTCAGTGGTCGTGGGGTCATTCAGATCCAGGAAAGCAGTGTAAATAGGGAACGACTCGTGGTAGAGGCCCTCACGGATGGCAGTCCAAGAGAAGCCAAGATCTTGGGCAGCTAGCTTGCGCAGATGTGCCTCCGAGTCGAGATGGGCGCCCATGACCTCTGCTAATGTGGTGTCCTTGTCTGGCAAGGCAAAGGCGAGGGATGAGTAGAAGATGTGCTTGACGCCGGCTCTGTGAGCGGAATCCAAAGCTGGAATTTGCAGTGATGTGCGGTACTCGTGGACATGGCTGGGGTAAGAGATGAGGAACAGGACGTCGATGCCTTTAAAGGCAGCTTCTAGCTCTGAAGGGGAGGCCTCGTACGAGGCTTGGCGAAGCTGGACGCCTTGATCTTGATAGACCTGAGGGGTCTTATCTGGGTGGCGGCTGATGAGGACTGTGCTGGAAGGGGACACCTTGTTGAAGAGATGGGTGTAAGTGCTGGAGCCGAGGCCGCCTGAGGCGGGGAAGATGCCGATGGTTGGCATGGCTATAATTTGGGTTGAGTGGTGGTGAATGGATAACTGGGTTCGGGCGTGTTGAGAAAGCAAAGCTATTTAATGTGTTTCTGCCCAATGCCAGATATTATCAAGATGATACCTATTATAAATTACATCTATGTTATAATTTACTCCGTACACCTCATCGGATTTAATCACTGTGGAGCTGACTCTATGACGAGACTCCATTGGTTCAAAGCACAATGACGTATGGATATATCGGAATTTAGCAATTCATCAATTTACGATAAGATAAAAAAAAAATAGAATCCAGAGGATCAAAGAAGAGAATGGGAGACAAGAGTTGTGACAGGCATTAGCTACCTATGATATGTTTCTACACTATTGAGCACTAAAAGACTTCCCCTGACCTAATTATAGGTGCGTGTAGATAGCTAGGAACTCGTTTCAGTGGCTTGCATGCCTCCGGAGCTCGCGGACGTAAACGCGTCTGTTTCAGCCCCTCCAACCGAGGATTAGGCGCGAAGGGGCCTCTATGTGGCAGATTAACTTCAACTTCTATTACAATTTCAAACCCATCTAGCCTTTTTTTTTTTTCTTCTATTGGATTGTTTCTCTCATGATTGCACACGACACTGCTTTTACCACTACCACTTATTATTTGACGTTTCCGCTATCCGATGCTCTAGCGGGGTGTTAGTTCGAAGCGTTGACGTTCCCAAGCGGCCCTTACCGAGAGACACTTGGATATGGATGGCGTCGCCGGCGAGGTGATGGCGAGAGGTAAGGAGGCATTTGACTGGTCTCCAGGCTGGATGTGGCAGTAGCTGATGCGATAGGCTTTGCCCCCCAACAGACGCCTGGGCGTCAATTCCATCAAGCCTGCTGCGTGCCGAACTTGAGAGACGACAAAACGATGGCGAGAAGCCCCAATGCGGCGGACACAACTCGGGATGGTACGACACGGCTGCGCATGTATTTGCGCTGCTCCTGATTCTTGTCCTTAGCACACTTGGTGAGGCAGCCTATGGCGATTCGACATTTCATCTCAAAGGGACGCTTTGCTAATCAAGTTCTGCTGCCAGCTTGTGGCCTTCCGCTCTTCTCACGGCGAGCAACGACAGGACATCGACAAAAGGAGATATTATTCTACAGCCAGCATATCGGTACTGGCGTCCTTATTGCCACGGCCTTTGTGCACCTTCTCCCGACCGCCTTCTCATCCCTGACCGACCCATGCCTGCCGTACTTCTTCAGCAAGGGATACACTCCTTTGCCAGGACTCATTGCCATGATCTCCGCCCTGGTTGTCGTGGGAGTTGAGTCCTATTTGACCGCCCGAGGCGCGGGCCATTCGCATTCGCATGCGCACGATTTCTGGGACGAGAATGACGAGGCCGAGGGCGATGCACAAGAGCTGCATTTGTCCAGAGAGAATCTGGCCGACAGACGAGCGCGCATGACGGGACGACGAGCGGCGGATATGGATATTTCTCTGGGTAATTTGGAGGCATCGGAAGGCCTTATGGCCGGCGTTTCGCCCTTGCCAGAGTCGAGTCCGATGGTGCCGCGGCGCAAGTCTACCGAGCACGGGGACGAGCACGGGGACGACGACGATCGGGAGTCTGACCTCGACTTGGATCTGGGGGAGCTTGATCCTGCCCCTGCCGGTGGTAGCGCACAGAATGGCCAGTACTCTTCTCTTGCGAAGCCCAATGGCACCTCCAGCGGCCGCCGCCACTCCCTAGACGGTAACCAAGTGCAGTCGCCAGAGGAGCAAAAGCGTCGGATGCTACAGTGTCTGTTGCTAGAGGCGGGTATCCTATTCCACAGTGTTTTCATAGGAATGGCAATTTCTGTGGCCACGGGTCCAGCCTTTGTCGTGTTCCTAGTTGCCATTAGCTTCCACCAGTCGTTTGAAGGCATGGCTCTGGGAAGCCGAATCGCAGCCATCCAGTTCCCCAAGGGATCCATCCGTCCTTGGCTCATGGTTCTCGCCTACGGGACTACCACTCCCATCGGCCAGGCCATTGGCCTTGTTCTACAAAAGAAGTGGGATCCGAGCAGCGCTACTGGCCTGGTGGTTGTGGGCACTACTAATGCCATCTCCTCCGGTTTGCTGGTGTATGCTGGCCTGGTCCAGCTGCTGGCGGAAGACTTCTTGACAGAGAAGAGCTATCGCATCTTAAAGGGTAAGAGGCGCGCACAAGCCTACATTTCAGTCGTGGCTGGTGCGGCGCTCATGGCAGCAGTGGGAGCGTTTGCTTAGAGACTTTGGTAGCGTCATGATTTATTCGTGTGTATATGCTTCTGCCACAAAGAAAAGGGGGTAGAGAGTTTTCTCTTTTCGTATGTTATGGCGAACATAAATTGGTCTTTTTTCCTCCTTTTTCTAAGTCGAATTTCTATGAAATGTGTACACTACCGTGTTTAGGCGCTGGTGGGATAGGACGGGCAAGCTTCATATAGACTCTTTATTTTCTCTTGGCATCTAGTTGGTTTTAGAAAGGGGGATCTCATTGCAACTTTGCAGGCAACTTTTAAGTTTCGGATTTTAATCATGTATTCACCTGCTCTTTTGTGCATCTTCAAAGTTATTGTGCCTTTTGTACCTCCTAGTGATATATCCTTGGTATGTTGGTAGTGAATTGTGCTCCCCCTTTTGCGCTTCTATTGGGAATGTTCAAATATGATGTAGAAGACGGCGGTGATGATGACAAGAGAGCGAGAAGGTGAACAACAGTTGATATTATAACTGGTATTAATCATAAAGAAATCTTGGCCATGTTGCGAACCTGCTTTGATAGCTGCTTGATAGCTGCCTCTCAACAACAGAAAAACACAACTCTATTGTTCTTTCCCTATCTGCTCTTCCGCTCTCGGTTGAACAAAATCTCATCGCCCTTCTAAAGAAATCACAATGGCTCATATGAATCATTGGAAAACAGTCGTGATTGAGAGCTTTTATTCTTCAAGTAAACCCCCCTGAATAGCTGCCATACGAGAAATTAACCTCCTCCCAATCAAGGATGGTGTTGATAGCTATATAGCTTCGACGCAGTCGCTTTCATTTCCCGACAATATGCTTTACTTCAGTTTTGGCGATACAGCGTAGCTTCAACATCTTACATTCTTAAACGATCAGACATGGGTGGCTGCCTTTCTACGCCCTCGAAGTCTTCGAGACGGCGACGACGCTCCAAGCCGTAAGTTCTTCTCCCTTGTCGCAATATGTGATGTCTTTAGTAAAAGTCTATAAACTTGAATCTGTTACGTACAGCAACTATAGATGTGCTCCGGTTCAATACGAGTATTACTACTCGATCAGAGATGGCGAGACAGTCTTGGTGCGGCGCAGAGTGGGAGAGTCCCGGCGCTATCGCCACTACGAGGCTGGGGACTCTTCTTCACTTGATATGAATCTTGCATCCGGGCATCGCAGCCGACATCATAAGTCAAGCAGTCGGCGAAAACACAAAAAGAAGAGAAAGGGTGGATCTAGTAGCCATCACAAAAGCAGAAATGGGAGAAGTAGCCGATATGGCGACGGAAGTCGTCGAAGCCATAGTAAGTGAAGATTCAAAGGTCAAAAATGAAAGAGAAAAGAAAAGAGACTAACGGATGTCATCGTAAAGGGACTAGGAGCGCACAAGATGACGAGTGGGAAGCTGAAGATCGTCGGAATCAAGTCGCATTTTGGGCTAGAGAATCAACTCGGGGGCATGATAGGGTAAGCTCTCAAGGAGTTCGTGTTCAAGAGGATCAAGACGGCGAGAGTCCAAGTGACCATGTCTCCTCTCTTCACGAAGATGACGATAGAGAGATTGACAATGAGCCTGGAACCTCATCGGTGCCGAAAAGGAGCTAGACAACCGACAACGTCGTCCCAGTTCGTTGGACAAGCTCTAGAAAGATTCGACCAGGGACTCAGCCAAGAATTGTTACTCAGTGAGAATGAAATGTCGGTGAGAATTCACCGAGCTACAGGATAGGCGTCGGCATAAAGGCTAACATGGTAACCAGATACAAGTGTACAGCGTGAAGATGCCGAAGTCTGACAATCTTCGGGTTTCCACGCGGTGCCACGAGAAGAGCTAGAAGCGACCTAGAACACGGAAAGACTATCCTTCTTTTAGAGCCACGAGGAAAACAAGAAACAAGCCGAGGCACACAGGGCTTGGTTGCCGAAGTGGGGATGGCCTGATTCATCTTTTGTTCTATTTTCATGGCTTCCAGGATGAGGGAGCGGAATGGCTTCCTTCTGAACGGGAATACGGGTCGCACAAAATCCCGGGTGATGATGGCATAGCACATGAGCGTGTGTTTGGCTGTATGAGTAACATGACAATAGCGGATATGAATAAATTTGGCATTTGTTCAAGGAGTTGCAGAGGAGTTTGGCAGCTTGTGGCATTGTTGAATAGGCGAACCCAGGAAATGTAATGGGAGCATTCGTGATTCACAGAGATGAAAATGGAGGCATCAACGAGTGACAATCACACACGAAGTAGTAAAAATGAGCCTCTAAATAGCAAAGGAATTACTGTAAAATGGCATCTCCTGACTAGAGTGAATCAGTCGTAAATAACACCCTATTCGCTTCAATGGGCGAAGCAGCTTGTTACAGTGAGTCACCAGCCCAACTGCGCCTTTGTGCATGTGTATCGTGAATCGGATAATAAAAACAGGCACAGTCAATGGCATGCCGTAGAAGCTCCGGTGTAGGGGCAAATAGAGCCCTCTTGGGTTTTGTTATGCCGTCGACAATGCAACTGACAGCTGCCAGCAGTTTGGCAGTGGCACAAATTGGCTATTGTTGCTTGTTTGTTTGTCGTCGACACGCATCTTTTCTCTTACTTGCTCGCTTGCCGAGCCGATAAATGTTGAAGAAGAAGCAGAAGCTGAAGCAGAAGCTGAAAGAAAAGCAGAACCACGTTGGAAGAGCCATCCTTGGACCTACAGACCACCAACGGGGATTGATTCTTCACCAACTTCAGAGCATTCATCACATCTGCCTCCTGTAAACCCTTTCAGGCCTTTTTACTCGCTTCTTTCTTCATCTACTTCCTGTACTTGAAATGGGCTGCTGCTTCTCCAGTCAGGCATCAAATGCCGGCTCCCATCATGAGCAGGGGCAGGATATAGCCCCTCCACAGCAGTAAGCCATATTTCACCTCCTCTTGTCTTGTTCTTCTTTTGTGGGTAGCAGCATGATATTGACTGCAGAAATCTCGAGTAGGAACTCACACCCGCAAAACAATGCGAACCCCGTCCCTGATGGCCTCTTTGCCGTCCCTATAAGAGCGCCGTTCGCCGAGCCAGTTGTGATACCAGGAAACGATCCCACCACCACCAACGAGGTCATAACCCACACTGAGGCGGTTGAACAAAGATCACCCGAGTTCCCCGTTGTGGAGTCGTCTTCGTCGTCTTCGTCGGCGGCTTCTGACCAGCAGGTGATCCTGGAGCCAACCGTCTACGTGCCTCCGACTCGACCAAGTGTCATTCTGGAGCTGGAGGATGCTATTGCCCAATCACCACCCGAAGCTGCTGAAGATCGATCCAGACCTTCGTCTTCGTCAAGCTCTAGCTCTAGCTCAGGCTAATACGACGACTTGGCGCATGCCGGGGAAATCATGATATCTGACATGGCCTTTCTAGTCTGGGCCCTGGTTATTTCACGAGACGTTATGGCAAAGGCTACGATGGAAATGCAACAATGCACACGAACAAGGGATAAAAGAGAAGCAGCAGGTTTCTGCAAACGTACACCCCTTTTTTCGAGTCAAGGGAGAGAGATGTGTGGCAACACAATGGAATGGTTGGTGTTGGATAGGACATTTTCAGCCCGTGTCTCAGTTGGTACCATGGCGATAGTGAAAACGGTTCGGTTCTTGGCTTACAAGGAACGCTCCTGGAAGCTGCCTCTTTAGGCCTTTTATGCGAAGAATGAATAAAACAAGCATCTTGTGAACTAAAATACTAGTGTCGGGTAAATGTAAATGATGTATTGGACAAGAGAGAGAGAGAGAGAGAGAGAGATTGAGAAGGAAAAGGGAAAAGATAGGCGCAAGAATAGCATCCTCCAAAGACTTGGTCCAGCGACAGAGAAAAAGGCCCCCAGCCTGGCTCCTGCTCTGCCAATGCGGCGACTTTTGCAAAAAACTTGCTCAAACGCTCTCACAGGCTGCATGCACACGTTGAGGAGCCTTTTCTTTGATGCGACTCGCTACCAAGGCCAACTGCCAGTGGGGGCGCAGGGACCTTGCGCTGCAAAATAAATTCAGCTGCAAGCCATCTTGGTGCCGTTTATTTAAAGCTGGTGCTAATTCTCCGGCGACTAACCTCCTCCTCCTCCTCCTCCTCCTCCTCCTCCTCCTCCCACCCCTACCCCTACCTCTGTACAGGTGCCGTCCATCTTTGGCAATTCGTCCCCTGCTTCTGTCCCTCTCGATCCTGCGTTGTGCTCCCCCGGTAAGCGGTGTGCCACTCGTTCGTTGTTGAGCCGGCGTCCGTGCATGCGCAGGCCCCAGGTATAAATAAGTACTGCTCCATCAGCAGTTTGCATCTGCCGAGATCTGAAAGGAATCTCTCTCTCTCTCTCTCCTTCTCAAGCTCAAGCTCAAGCTTTCTCTCTTCTAAATCTCACCCAACGCATACAACAAAAATCTCCTTGACCTTCTCCCATTCAGCAATATCCAGAGTTGTTGCTTCGACTCAAATCCGCCATCATGAATATGCCCACTGGCACCACCGCCTCTGGCTCCAGTCCCACTGGCAGCGCCATGAACAGCTCCATGGGCGACATGGGCGACATGATGGGCATGGGAGGCACATGCCAGATCTCTGTGAGAATACGCTTGATCCTCCCCACGATATGAAAAACAACGTGAGCTGACCACATGGCAGATGCTCTGGAACTGGAACGTCATTGACGCCTGCTTCATCTCCGAGACCTGGCAGATCAAATCCAAGGGCATGTTTGCGGGTTCCTGCATCGGCGTGATCCTCCTCGTCATGGCTCTAGAGTTCCTCCGCCGCCTGTCCAAGGAATACGACCGCTTCCTCATCAAGCAGCACACCGGCAAGTTCCAGGAATCGCCTGCTCCCACCACCACCACCACCGCTGCGGCCACGCCTGCTGCTGCAACCGATGCCACCAAGACGGGACTCGAATCCGTCAACAGCCGGGAGGTGATTTGCCCGGTCGGCACCGCCATGCCTCCCTTCCGCCCAAACGTGTTCCAGCAGGCCATCCGTGCGTTGATACACATGGTCCAGTTTGCTGTTGCGTACTTTGTCATGCTTCTGGCCATGTACTACAACGGTTACTTCATCATCTGCATCTTCATCGGTGCTTACCTTGGCTCCTTCATCTTTGGATGGGAGACTCTGAGCGTGGGGTAAGCTTCTGTCTCATCTCAGTTGCCATTCACAGCTCGCATGCTAACTTTCTCATAGCCCGAAGCAAACCAGTGCTGCCAACGAGGCTACCGTCTGCTGCGGCTAAGTGCAGTCTTGGTACTCCTAGATACCGAGTGAGACGAGGAGCCGACCCCGACGCCACGCAGAATTCGCGTGCAGTGTTACCGTAATGAAGTAGGGTGACACACTGCTTGAGCACAAGGAAGATCCTGCTTCGGTAGAGGGATGCATCGTTTTCGGTCAAGGGCCATGTAACGAATGAATGAAAAGGGATTCAGGGGAAAATAATATGGGCAGCTTATATTTGCGCAATGACAGTTAATGATAGCTAATAGCTAGGAAGTTGAAAGGTTAAAGGTTAAGGTAAAAGGTTAATTTAATGGAATTCCAGATCGCAAAATCTTGTAGTAACAGTGACCCGGTCTGAAATCTCAACATGTATTCTTTGATTTGAAACAGATCTCTTTGAATAGTTATAGTATCCAAACCGGCGGAGAAGCAGAACAGGCATCCGCAAAAGATAGAAAGAACGCCCCATTGGTGACCCCAGCAAACCTTGGCCATGAAACGCAGCGGTATATCTGAAAGGGTATCATAGCAAAACAACTCCATGGCCTAGAATGTTCATGCATTGGGTGACATCCCAGCTCTCATCCAGGGGTCGCATCGCCCAAACCTGCTCCATGATGCTCATGGCTTCCCTGAGCGTTCCAAACAGCTGCAGTCCACCGAGCCGGGCCACCAAACTCTTGTATTTGAATTCATCTTCCGGAGGCGCCAGGCAGCCGGCAACACACAGAGGCCAGGCCACGGCCCCCAAACATGTTCCCATCGGGAGATTGTACAGCAGTTCCGTTGTGGTAGAGACGACTGTGCTGATTTCTGGACACGCGGGTTGCCAACCCGAGATTACCGTGTTCAAATAGATCAAGGCCGCATGCAGCCAGATGATGTTGTGTATGGCATACGAAGGCTGCTCGCCAAGAACTGGTACAGAGATGACGGTGGCTCGTGAATCGGCCGTCGGGCATGTTGTTTGAATGGCCAAGATGCCACCCTTGATTGCTTCACCCAAGATCTGGCCTCGTGATAAGAGTTCGTTGACGGACAAAGAGCCGGCCTGGCTCTGTGCCCTTTTCCAAGAATGCAGTGACGCGATATCGCCAATCACCTGGACGACCCAGTTATGCAGTCCACGGAACTCTTCCATGCGAAGACCGGTTTCTCCCAGTGTGCAGGGGCTCCATTGTGTGGTGCTACATGAGGGTATAATGGAGTTTTGATAGTTGTATAGTCGAGGCGGGCATCCAAGTGACACGCTCGACAGCACATCAATGTAGAGCAGATTGGCTGTGAAGAACCTACAGGCGGCTTGGCTGGTGCTCCATGGGCGCTTCATGCCCATTTCTGAGGGCGGCCAGTGCACGTTTACGAGGCCGTTTAGCAATTCTTCCCAGCCACTTGGGTTGGGGAGGACTTGTCGGAACAGAGCAATGGCAGCATCGAGATGCAGCTTCCAGTTCTCGCGATTGCCCGTGGCGACCTCAAAGATGAGCAGCTGGATGATGCTCTCCATGACGACCAGGCCCTCTTTCGGGTCCAGCTTGCGGCTGTGGAGCGCGCTGACCTCTTTTTGCAGCTCTCGCAGGCCCAGCTCCATCTGGTTTTGCAGGTTTGAATTCATCTGTCTCAAGCATTCGCCGTGCTCTGGTTCGCCATTGTTCAGGATCAATGCAAAGTAGTATGATGCGATGGACACTGTGATGTGGTATAGCGACTTGTTGGTCGACTGCAGGACGTCCAATATCCACCCACGGCCACCCACAAGGATATGAGGTCGGTAATGGGGAAACAGATGCGGGAAGACATAGTCCAGGTACATGCAGGCGTAGTGAATATCCGCCGAGCGGTCAAACTGGGTAAGGCTATGCTCGTCCGACCCCCCGAAGAAAGCCTGTGTGTGCCAAGGGACTTCTGGCGGAGAAGTGGCGGCCGTGCTACCGGATCCATGGCTGTTGGGCGACTCCTTGGTCGATGGCGCCGATGTGCTGGCATAGCCGCGCTCTGAATCGCCGCCGGTTTTCCCAGCTGCCGCTCCATCCTCGGCATCGTCGTTGATGCTGACTTGCCGGGTGCCCGTCTCCAGCATCTCGAGATACTTGCGATCACGCCGCTGGCTAGCCTGCTTCTTGACCTGCGACTTGACAAACTCGGTCATCTCCTTCTGCTTGATGCCGCCGTCCATCCAGTCGGGCTTCTCTCCGAAATGACAGGTGATCTCCAAGGCATCGCAGCCGGAGCATACCGGCTTGCGCTCATCGCACTTCTTGCGACGTAGCCGGCAGGTGTAGCACCCGGATTGAGATCGCACCTTGGACGACAGGAGATGCTTTATGGAAGACATTGTCTCGCCTGGCCTGGCCTCTCTCTCTCTCAATCTCTCTCTCTCTCTCTTGCGGTGCGCAGTATTTCTGCTGTTTCCTCCCACTCAAACGCCGATTGGCCACACTGCGACGATGAACCGAATGGTGCCGCGTCCGAGCTCCAGAAGCGCGATTAGTGAGTGATTGGGTGCGTGCTGAGCTGTCTTGTGTTGTCCTGCGGTCGCGCAATCCAGACTTGTACGGGGACGTCCAACACAACAGCCTTGAGTGGAGGTTGAATGAAGATGGCCGCGGTTACTAATGCGAGGCACGGGGGGTTCAGCGACTGAGCTAGCTCGCAGAGCATTAGCACTGTGGGCTAGCTGGCGCCATGGCACGGAGTGGTGCCTACTTGCACGGGCGGCGCGGAGAATATGCCGGGCGAACAGACAGGAGAGGCTGCAAGGAGTGCATAAGGCTGAGGGTGCGCCGCGCCTTTCGCACAGTACGGAGCGCGAAGTATTTCCCGATTTGGATGCTACCCTAAGAATAAGGCTCGGATGGCTTTCGAGGCTGATATTGGCTGGTTCAAGCCATTGCTTCATATTATTTCACTATATAATTCATATAACAATTAAGTCTACAATGTCAGAGAAAAACTGATTTATTAACCGTGTGCAATTGACTGCGTTTGTTTCTAATTTTCTTGCTGTGTTCATTTTCCCGATACGAAGGATTCCCATTTCCCGAAGAGCAAATTACCTCCTTACATGTATCTTCTAAACAGAAGCGGCCTGTGATCCACACAATCTTCGTGTGTACTGTAGTATAACTATAACCAAAAAGTGTTTTCCAAAACAAGTCCCCATCACACATTACATCTTTTCAATTCATCACCGTTTTTTTTTTAAACAAAAGAAAATTCATCCAGATTTCGAGGCTCCAAACAGCGTCTGTCTCCTCTCCAGCAATCCCAAGTCCCACCAACCTTCTATCCGCTGGAGAAGCGTCTTGCGCTTCGTTTTGCCAGTCATCGATACTGGACTAATAGGAGGCACGCTCAAGTTTGATGATGACAACGGAGTTGGAGGAATGGGCGGTGGCTTATTAGCTGCGAAAGCTGGTGGCAGTGGTGGTAACGGCGGCATCTCCTCAACTGGACGATTCATGCTCCGCATGCGAGGCCGCTTCGTCTTCTTAGCTGCCGTGGGTAGCGGGGGGAAATAAGGATGGGAGTCGTTGAGGACTTGAACGGGGATGTTCATGTCGAGATCCTCATCAGAGCTATCATACAGAGACCTCCTATCCCGGTACTGTGCGTTTGCCATTGCCATAGTTCCAAGGCTCCGGGCCTTGCGTAGTACATTTGGAGTCGGAGGCACCCCCGAGAAACCGTCACGGCAGCTGTACCCTCATTCAAGGTCCATGGTTTTGCGAGGGCGGTCTGCGCCTCCCTTGACACGCTTCCACAGGCAGATGGCGGCGACGGCTGACATGAAGAATAAGATGGAGGTCGCAATGGAGAGGCCCCAGATGGCTTTGATTTCATAACAGGATGCCTTGCTGGGGTCCGCCCACTGGAAAACATCGGATGACGAGTGCTTGACGTTGGCAAAGAGCGAGTAGATGAAGTCGCCTGTGTTTCCCTCCTTGGGGAAAGCACTGCAATTGAGGTAGCTTACAGGTCTGCCAACGACACAAGCCACAACGATGGATGCAACGAAGCATAGGCCGTCCGCAGCGGTAGCAATGAGGAGAGGAAGCATATGGTCCCAGTAAAGGATGTAAGAGATGATGATGTACACCATAGCCAGACATGCCTATTGTAGACGGTTAGTCTTCAACGTCAAAGAGGATAGTAAACAGAAAAGAAAAGAAAAGAACCCACCACAACCAGTGTGCCAATTAGAGCAGATGGGGTAGAAAAAGAAGTAGAGACCAGCTCTGCAACAAAGTTGCCCGTAAGACCAATGATTGTAATGAGAGACACTGCCTGCATAAGTCTCATTGCCGTAAACATTGCGCCCAAGGCGCCAAAGGCCGGCGGAGGACCCATATCGACACGAGGTAGAGTTTGAATCGAGAGTTTGGGCCGTGTGCGCTTTGCCGTCTTGAGAGGGAAATGTTTAGAATATTGCGGGATGGGAGACGGTGAAGCTGAGAAGGATGAAATTTTGCCGACGGGGTATTCGACCAAGAAAGGTCGAAAGGAACGGGAGAAAAAAAAAAAAGAAAAAGAAAAGAGGGGAGGGTTTATAAGAATTGAGGTTATAAATCTCTTCTAGAGATCTTTATAGAGAGATGGACGAAGCTTGAAAAGATGTATGCAGTTGTAGCAATAATATGAGAAAGAAGGGCGTTAAAATTCTGATGAAAGACAATAGTATCGTAAAGAAAGAAAGACAGAAATAGTAACAAAGAAAAAAAGGAAAAAGGAAAAAGAAATAGCTTGTGATGAAAGACTTGATTATACAGAGGAAAGAGAGATCTAAACGCACAAAGGAGGCTCAAAGGACTCTTATATATTTCCTATCTCATAAACCATATGTACTAATACTCCCCAACCGCCATACACGCGCGAAATCGCATGGATCAAGCCATCAACCCGGTCTGATAACCATTGCCGCAGTCAAGCGAGACAAAAAAAAAAAAAAATAAGCGCGCCGCGTTTCAGGCCCATCCCATCTAGATTTTCAAGATTCTTTCTCGCAAATCTCCCGGCAACTGCTACAATTAGAATAAAAACTCGCTCCACCACCTTTATAAAAATATCCCCTGCCAAGTTTCAAGGTGAGCCCATTCAGCCGCCCAGCCAGCCAATTGCAGCACAGAGCTTGACTCTCAAATTCTCGGTTATTTCTGCATCGTTCATGGATCTCACCACATTAAGCGCCGGATACCTGTTCGGTGAGCCGGAGCATCGTGCCCCACCAGCCGGACGATTGGATCGGAGCGCTCCGCTGGGCAAGATTCACTCTGGCACCCCTGTATCCGGAATCGCGTTCCTGCATTCGCGTAGGCAAAAGAATTGAGGCTCAGCTCGACGGGCTGTTTTCACTTTACGAGGCGGCTGCATGTCGGCCGCATGTTCTGTTGAGGCGGAATAAAGAGAGGGAACTGGTTTTAGCCAATCGACGACTTTTGTCGGTACAGCTGGCCGGGTTCAGGTATGGCATGAAACGCGAACAGCTAGACGATGCGCCGAGAAAACCGGTTTTTGTTCCCGCCTTAATGTACACGAAGCATTCTGGTTATTCACGGCTACACTTTTGTTCAGCTGTCCCAAATTATTGCTCTCAAATTCATCAACACGTGCGCCGTGAACGCCTATCTAAAATTCCAGCTTCAGAAATGCTGCATCTCCATCGCTCGCGTTTGGGATGGTCTCGAACGCTGCTTTTTTTTCCCGACATGTTCCAGCCACCACCTCATATTATTTTATAACCTATTCCTCACCACATCTCCGTCTCGCCTCTGCCTATTTATCCAAGCAAATCTCCAGAGGCGGAACCCCCCTGTGGAGCTGAAGAGGGGTTTGCTGCGGGTGCTCCCCAGATGCTAGCGCTGCTCTTCTCCTTAGCCAGTTGGCCCAGTGCTGGCCCAGCGGTGGGAGTGCTGGGCTTCTTTATGCCGACGCTGGCTTTGCCCCAGAGAGCACCAAATGCATCTCCGCCACCAGAGGCAGCTGCTTTGCCATTGGACTTGCTGGCAGGTTGCAGACTGGCGGTGGGGGTCATGGAGGAAACAGATCCTCCGGTGGGTTGAGCCTGTACAGTACCAAAGTAATTGGGTCCTGTGGGTTGGAAGCCTGCAGGCTTCGCAGGCTGCACTGGAATGCTGAACGCTGAGCCCGCAGCAGCAGGCGTGGCATTGGCGCTGCCAGCTGGTGAGATGGAAGCAATGTTGACCATCTGACTAATGCCAGCTTGCTGCGGAGCCGACAGGGGCTTTGGAGCAGCGAATTGGGTGCTTGAATAGTTTGGTGAAGTTGGCGACGTTGGAGATAGGGGTTGAGAGAAGCCAGCCGAGGGCGCTAAAGGCTGAGCTGCAGGCGCTGTGGGAGCTGCTTCTTGGAAGTCGTCGAATTCATCATCGTCATCGGCGGGAGCGGCGGCGGCGGAGCTGAGGGGAACGAATCCGCTCAATCCTGAGCTGCTTGATGCAGCCGCTGGAGCAGCCGCAGCAGGCTCGTCAAATGAGAAGAGGTCCACCTCGGGCTCTTTCTGCTTGGGAGGCGGCGCCGCTGCCTTTTTGACCGGAGAGCGTTCTGCACTTCTCGTGGGACGAGAAGAACTGGCTGCAGGTCGCGCTCCCTCGTCATACTCGTCATACTCTTCGAATCTCTCTGATCGGTTTTGGGTATCGCGGAAATCGCTCGATTGGCCACCGAAGCCGCCACCATCGCCATATACACCACCAGAGTATCCGCCATACTCCGTAGAACCACCACCACCACCATAGCCACCAGACTCGCTGCCGAAGCCTCCAAAGCGGCCGCTGCCGCCGCTTGAGAAACCGCCCATACCCATACCTCCCTCAGCGCCAGTATACTTGTTCTTCGTTACCCGAGCCTTTTTGCGCTCGGAGCGAATCCGGTCAACGTCGCCCAGGAGCTCGGCAAGCTCCTTGGCTCGGTTTCGTACGTTGATACCTTGATCTTTGCCATTCTGGTCAATGAAATGGAACTGGCGCAGCATCTTCAGAAGCGTAATGTGTCCGCGCGCATCGTCAACAACACGCTCCGAACCATGCTTGATGAGGAATTCGAGTAGTTGTAAACTCTTGTAGATTTGGCGCCACTCTTCTGCAGCCTTCTCCGTGAATCGACGATAGATCATTGGCATAATCTCATTGAGTTGTTGACTGCATCGGCGTTAGAATCCGGCAGATATGCACCCATCTGGGTGCAACGCGTGTGTGCGTACGTACTAGTTGAATGTGCCGTTGGCAATCTCCTGCATCAGAGTGGATGACGCTCCCCATGGCTCGTTATTTGTCGCTTCTCGCACCTAACGCGCCGCAATCTTAGCAAATGTGTTCCGTCGTACTGCGATTGCAAAAGCAAACCTTTGCTTCCATCTCGGTATAATTCATGACGGCTAATCGATCACCGGCGTTAGCATCAATCCCCTTTAAATTCCATTGGGCTGCGAAGAGAGCGTCATACCATTCTGCGCCTTCCGGAACCCGGCCTTGAGATCGTACAAGGTCAGGTTCGAGACGGTATTCTTCAAATCGTTCAAATCCATTTTGAATAGACCCAATCAGCAGAAAAGCGCGGCAGAGATGTCCAAGAGAAAGTAAAAAGGCAGAGCCGGATGGGTGACGAGACTGTCGATGATGGTTGGAGCTACACGGTGTCGCCGAGCCTGGACACTTGGACACAAGCGCTGGGTCCACTGGCTCGGGCTGCTAACACGTTACGAAGACTCCGGAGGTCACGTGATGTAAGCTACTGGCTGTCGCAGTCGATTGAAGGCATTCAGCTGTCAAGGCTAAGGCGCTGGCGACTACC
The DNA here is from genome assembly GCA_000331835.2 of Trichoderma hamatum GD12. Lineage (NCBI taxonomy): Eukaryota > Fungi > Ascomycota > Sordariomycetes > Hypocreales > Hypocreaceae > Trichoderma > Trichoderma hamatum. The sequence goes on from KQ479160.1 coordinate 67,149, forward strand.
ATTGTGGTGCATTCAGATTAGCATATCAGTTACGGACTGTGACATGTTGTATAGCATCTTTTTGTCTTTTACTGGGCATAGAGGCACTCTTGGCTGAACATGTAGTCTGTCGGCGCATTAAATGCCCACCCGCTCGACCAACTTCCCCATTCTCTGGGCCTGCGATTGGATTATTAACATCGACCTGCGCCGGATCCGCGTAAAGATAGCCTGAGACTTCAGGCCATAATGGCAGCAGTGCGCACTGGCACTGACATCACCCAAAACTCTTCACCTTTCTGCGAAGCTGTCCCATCACCCCCGGTACCCAGGCTACATCTTTTGCTTGGACCTTTTTGTGTAGAATCATCACTGTAATCCGTTGACCTCCAAGGTATGCTTCTCTTTTTTTTTTGTCTGCATCTCCTCAGCGTGCTCCTTCCCCAATCCCCAGCACCCGCAACCCATTATCCCGCCTATGCAAATGGACCAGCGGCCATGGACATGCTTCAAGCAACAGGGAAAAAAAAAATCTGCTCTTGTTGGGACAGTTTCAGCCAATTGCCTGCCCCTCAGGAATTGCACCGCCTGGCGGGCTTGCCTCGGGCCTTTGAACCGGATTTGGCCACTTGTTTGCTGGGAACTGCGCACAATTCCAAACAACCGGCTTTGCTCTGGGCATGGGCCAAATGATAGGCGGAGCAGCTCCGCCCGCAGGAATAGGTTGGAAGGGCTTCATGCTTGGCCGTCCAATCATGGCGCGCCTCTGCCCACCGCCCACCTGCAGCACGGCGCACACCAAGTCACGTCAGCTCTGGGATGGCGATCGGAGCCAACGGGCCAATTGAGGCAGAACCGCGTCGAATCCAGCCATTCCGACGGCTCCTGGGCTGCTCCGGCCTCCAGCGCGAGCCTGGCGATTGCTGAGCCATGGCACCTGCGAGGGCCGAGCAATTGCTGCGCCAGAACCATCAGCAACGCCGTGGGATCGAGCTCTGAAAGCTTGGAGCTCCGAGCTTTGCCGCCCGCTAATTTGGCGGCGACGTCAAGCTGCTGCTACCCTGGGTCGAAAACACGTGATCGGCTCCTTTCTCGCACCCCACCGTCTCTCTTGTCTGCCGCTCTGATTGGCTGAATTCTGTTACTAATCCGCTACCCCTCCAGCACAATTCAAAATGAGATCAGCTTTCTTCCAACCCCTCCTACCCCGCCATACCTTTTGCTCCCCCGGCTTAAGAACTTTCTCTCTCCCTCAACGCATTGCCACTTCATCCACCTTTGCGACCACTCGATTTTATTCACAGCCAGCCAAAATGTCTCAATCCAAAGTGTAAGTGTTATGTGAGCTCCCCAAGAACAACACCACCCTCTAACCCTACCAATGCAGTTTCTTCGACATCACCTGGAAGGGACCCGTCTTCAAGGACGGCAAGCCCACCTCTGAGATCAAGGGTGAGTCTGTTCTTCCGAATAACCCAACTCTCTGGCGCTGTCAATGGAAAACCGCAAAGAGAAACGGGACAGCTATGTTGAATCCTGAATCTGGACATGCTACTCTTTTCTCTCTTTGTTTAACCCCTCTACCGCTTTCCCACGTCTGCCCTTGCACTGATTGGCTGCTTCCCCCCTTCTCCAAATTATCACCTCATGTAGATGTAGCCATCCTTGAAACCTGGCACTGACGCGTCTACGATAACAGAGCAGTCCGGTCGCATCAACTTCACCCTGTACGACGACGTTGTCCCCAAGACCACCGCCAACTTCAAGGCTCTCTGCACTGGTGAGAAGGGCTTCGGCTACAAGGGCTCCTCTTTCCACCGCATCATCCCCAACTTCATGCTCCAGGGTGGTGACTTTACCCGCGGTAACGTATGGACCACTCGCCCAAGAAACAAAATGGGTAAAAGAAAGTAGACTAACACAACTCCAGGGTACCGGCGGTAAGTCCATCTACGGCGAGAAGTTTGCCGATGAGAACTTCCAGCTGAAGCACGACCGCCCCGGTCTGCTGTCCATGGCCAACGCTGGCCCCAACACGTAAGTCCACCTCAATCAGGCGTCTCCGCGCGACATTGTCTAATTAACCATGGAAATAGCAACGGCTCTCAGTTCTTCATCACCACCGTTGTCACCTCTTGGTTGAACGGCCGCCACGTCGTTTTCGGTGAGGTCGACCAGGAGTCCATGCCCATTGTTGTCGCCCTTGAGGCCACCGGCCGTGACGACGGCAAGGTCAAGTATGAGCCTCGCCCCACCATTGTCGACTGCGGTGCTCTGTAAGTTTGTGTAGTACAGCTACATGCTCTGCATGTCCATTTGGCGGCAGTCTGAGACCATGATTTTTTGGTGCGGCGGATAAAAAAGAGGCTCAAAAGAGCGACTATATCTCTATATCCTTTAGCTAGTCATTTAGGAAGCTGCAAAGCAGAACAAAAATACATATCTATTGCGTCGAATACTATGGCCATTCGTGACTCAAATAGACGAGGAATGCCAACACATTTCCTCAGAAGTAGATACGGGTAGATACGCTTTGCATGTCCCCCAAAAGCCGGTGAAAAGGTGAATGTTTTGAGTCTCAATACAACATGTATTTTTACGCTCAATCTTCTGCAATAGCCTATCTGCTGACCCATTATGCGCCAAGTGCCAAGTATAGAGATATATACATATTCCCAACAGACTGTTGCGAGGAATACCCCATGCCAAAATAAACTCCAAACAATGCAAATTGATATCTGATAAAATTTTTATTCCCCCCTCTCCCTCCCTCTCCCCCCTTATCCCCCAATTCTCTTTAGAAAATCTCATCTTTGCCCAGCCATTTTTTGAAATATTCACAATTGCTGGGCCCTACAGGACCACCATCCTCGCAAAGATCGAACACAGGGCACCGTCCACACGGCACCTCCGCCAACGGACTGACGTACAGCTCCGGCCCGCCATCACGGCCTGAAGGGTCTTCGCGGCCGGCCCAGCTTTCGACGGACTGTTTGGCGATGCGCGACACGCGGTAGCCGACTTTGCCGGCGATGCGGACGGGCTCGACGAGGTTATCCCAGACGAGGACGTCGACGAGCTTCTTGACGTCGCCCTCGGACAGGATGGTGTTGTTGGTGATGCCGCTGGAGGACAGGAGGCGGGCGATGTCGCGGACGGTCGGGTAGGCCGTGTAGCCGGCCGGTAAGGGCAAGAGGGCGGGTTCTCTGCGGGAAGACGAGGCGGGCTTGGGGGCAGCGGCTTTGCCCTCCATCTCGGAGGCATCGCGCTTCTTGCCCTTGTTCGCATCTGCTGCTGCGAGGCCGCCCTTGATGACGCCCTTCTTGGGGGCCTGCGTGCCTCCAGCTGCTGCTCTGGCTGTAGCGGCGCCGTGAGTGCTGTGGTAGCTGCTCTGGCGCTTGATGAAATCGAAGACGACGCGCTGCAGGTCCTCGATGAAGGCCTCATCCAAATCCTGATCGGTGTACCATGGCCCTCCGGTGGCGCGGTCGCTGGGCCGGATGGAGGCCTTGATGTACATCTTCTTGTTGGGGTGCTCGACGTTCTTGAAGGGCGCAATGAGGCCCTTTGCCTGCAACTGCTTGATTGCATTCTTAAGGACCGAGTCGTGCATGTTGAGGCGCTTCTGCAGCGTCTGGGTCCATATGCCGTCGCCGCCGGAGTCGTCGATTAAGGAATATACCATGACTTGCTCGTCTGTCGTACATTGCTTATACCTGTAGTAGCACAAACGCATGGTTAGCCATTTCCATCATAGAATGCATGCAGATTTGAACTCAAGCATTTGGGGATGGGGATATATATCCTCACTTATGCGCCTCCTGCTTGTCTCGCCACTTCCACAGCACCTGTCCCGATGCCTCCCTCATGGTGATAAACAGCTTGTCATCGCTGAGCGACTGCACGACCCGCGCAAGCAGCAGCAGGTCCCGATTGGGGATCACCTCCATCCTGAGGAGGTCGTCCTGCGAAAACATGTCGCCCTCTTCCCTGCATCGGTCGTAGAGCAGCTCCTTCAGGACGGCCAGCTTCGCGGAGTCGGCATCGCTGCCATTGGCCCTCGAGGAGCCAGCAGCGACGGGGGCCGACATTGCGACGCTGCGGAGGGAGAATCTGTGAGCCTGCTTGAGGCTGGAGTGGTGGTTGAAATTTCGAGATGGGTCCGGCTGTCCAAGGGCAAACAAAGATGCTGATGGTGGCAACGTAAAATAATAAAAACAAAAAAAAAAGTATAAAAGTGACTGGCGTATATGAGTCACTTGGTAGGCAGCCTTTCCTTCTCCCCTTCTTTTATTCTTCTTCTTCGTCTTCTCCCCTCTCAATGAGGCGTAGTCGATGGATTTGTTAGCGCTACATTGACTTGGGCGTCTTTGGACGATAGACTCCCTCTCTTCACTTTTCTTATCAGGTCGGGGCGATAGGCCCAAAGTGTGTACAGTTTCGATGGTGGGACACGAGCCGCCTGCTAACTTTTTTTCTGGACCTCTTTGTTTTTGCCGTCAATAGCAAGAGGCTTAGTGGGTACCTTGCAGCAGCCTCGCATGCCGGAAGAATCTCGGTATTTGCTGGAGTGTGGAGCGAAGTGCATCATTCTCTTACAGTAGATGGATATCATTCTTGGCTGAATAGGTTGGAAGACACTTGTTTTTCACGAGTTTTACAGCAAAATCTTGACAATGACTTTTACAAGACACATTTATTGAATTGTTTATAGAATTACTCTTTTGTACGCTCTTGATATAGACTCCAAGCAAAAAGAAATGAATAAAAATCAGCCAAACTTGATAAACAATAAAGAATTGAACAAGACATTAGCCTGGCGCTCAACAAATGCATCGATATTGTCATCTGTTTTTTATGTGGCCTGCCAGTATCCCTTGCGCCGAAAACGCCTCTCTCGCCTACCCACTGATCTACAACGTGAACTGCATCAACGTGAATTAGAGTTTCTCTGCCCTGTATAAACCAGACCGAGGGTCTTGCTGCTCAGAGATGCTCAAGCAGGCGGTGTGCTGGCCTTCTTGGGCTCAGCTTCGTCCTTTTCTTGATCAACCTCCATTGCATCTGCAGACTGTTCAGCCTTCTCTTTCACGTCGGCTGAGGCCTCGGGAGACTTCTCCGGTTCGGCTTCTGAAGGCTTTGATTCTTCTTCTTCGACAGCCGGTTTTTCGGTAGCAGCAGCATCAGTAGCATCAGCAGCAACTTCGGTCGCAGCTTCAGCTTCAACTTCAGCAGTAGCAGCAGCTTCGGTAGGGGCGTCGGCGGCTGGCTCAGAATTCTCTTTTGAACTCTCTTTTGGCTTTTCCTCCGCTACGGGGCTCTTGCTGGGAACTCGCTCGGGAGCCGGTTCGGGTTCAACCTGCTCTTCCTTGATGGTTTTTTCTTCCTTAGGCTCCGAGTCGTCGGCCATGCCAACATCGCCATCACCATCTACCTTGTCCTTTTCTTTGTCGCCATCTTTTTCTGGTTCGCTTTCTTTCTCCACCTCTTTTTCCTTTTCAGCCTCGTTGGGCTCAGCCTCTTTATCGACAACCATCTTTTCTTGCTCAGCAGCAAAATCCTCGATGGTATCATCGTTCACATCGTGGGATTCCTCCGCGGCTGGCGCTTCAGGAGCATCACCATTGGTGGCTTCGGCGGGGGAGTTGCGTTCACTGTTATCCTCCTTGTCGCCTTTACTATAATCGTTAAAGCTTCTCTTGTTGCCGTTAGCACGAGTGGCTCCGTTTGCGCGGGCCATTTCATCATCGTCGCTGGGTTCGAATTCATTCTCATGCTCGACGCGCTTGTCCCAGCGATGTTCAGTCATTCGGACGTCTTTGTTGTCATCTTCGTCCATATCATCTAGCTCGGCCTCCTCTTCATCAGTCATGCCACCAAATGGTTTCCGAGGAACATCTTGCATCTGAACTGAGGGGGCTGGGCCGGTGTGGCGGAGGTTATCAATGACAGCAGCAGTAATCTTCTCCAGATACTCTCTGCTGTTGGAATTCTCCATGTTTGATGACCTGACATTGAGCTCAAAATCGGGAGCATAATACTGGTAATCACATTAGCCCAAGACGCTCTAAATCATGACAAATGGATAATATTGGACCAACCTCGTAATACTCGTTGTATGGAAGGGTTCGGTCCATCTCTTGACCAACCAGGACACCTGTCTCAAATGCCCACGTTCGGGCAACATTACGCATGGTGTAGCCGCCTCCACCAAGAACCAAAGTAGGCAAGTTGAAGCTCTTGACGAAGTTGACACAGTTGGCGTGACCATCCATGCTCAGGTTGAAGGCACCCAGACGATCTCCAGACAGACTGTCTCCACCACACTGCAAGACGACAGCCTCGGGCTGGAAGTATTTCATAACATTCTCAATGACAGGCTCGAAGATGGATTTGTACGAATCGTCGGTGATACCGTCGCGGAGAGGGAAGTTGACAGCATAGTTCTTGCCCTGCCCAATGCCAATGTCGCGAAGCTCGCCGGTACCGGGGAAGTATTCACCATATTTGTGAAATGAAACTGTCATGACACGATCGGTGGTGTAGAAAGCCTCCTCAACGCCGTCACCGTGGTGAACGTCAATGTCGATGTAGAGCACACGCTTCATAAATCGAAGGAGTTCGAGGATTCCGAGGACAATATCTGCCAGCCAGTGGTTAGATTATACCGATTACACGATGATATGGATTCGATCCATATGGGAACGTATATGAATGTATAAAAGAACGTACCATTCACGTAGCAGAAGCCACTGGCCTCGCACTTTTTCGCGTGATGCAGACCGCCAGCCCAGTTAATAGCGATATCGCACTTTTGCCGATTGAGACGCGCTGCGCCCTCCATACTGCCACCGGCACTGATGCCGCAGAATTCGAAAAGGCCGTCGAAAACGGGGCAATCGTCACCGACATTGTATTTTCCCTGCTCTCGCATGTAGCTGTCCATGTTGTCGGGGGTAACCTTTTGCAGGAAATCGATATAATCGTCGGTATGGAACTGGGTCATTTCGCCGCGAGTAGCCGGTTTGGCGCGCTGTTGCATTGTCAGTATCCCATTGAAAGTCGCATTTAGTACTGCCATTGTGCCGATAAGCCGCAATAACAAGAGGCTAATGGTTCACATACGTAAATCTCCATCTTCTGATACAGATTGTACTGCATAATCAGACTGTGGGCCAGACGAATTCGATGAGGTTTCATAGGATGGCCGGTGACGTAGGCATAGTTTCCAATGTCAGAATCGTAAAAGTAGGCGACTTTCTTCGGTGATGACCCATTAAGGGCCACCGAACCGAGTCCCGACATGGTGGTGTCGCCCATGTGGAAAAGTTGCAACGCTGAGCTGCTTTGCTTGTAAGAGTTCGAGAGGCGCCGGTTGGCAGGTTGTGGTTGATGACGATGCTACTCTGGATGGGAAAAAGAGTAACAAAGAAATAGGAAAATCCAAATGGGATAGAGCAGCAATGCAAGTGATTCGGTCAAAAGGATTTTCGCATAGCTGCGTTGGCGGCAAAGATGTGAAGCAAAGCTGAGTATTGTGGTAGCGGAAACCGATCAACTTTCGGCAAGGGAAGCGCGGCGGCCAAGCAGAGCGACTGCTGCAGCAGCTGGCGAACACACGCGGATAAATATTGGGGCGGCAAGGCTGCAAATCTCGGTTTGGTCCGCTAAACCTAAACAACGCTGGGAAAAGTTTGTCATCTGCGGCAGTGGCATCTGATTGGCCTATCCATTGCCGAAGAAAACTACTAGGTACAGTATGTTATAGCTGGGCAAGGCTTAAAGGCTATTACCTAGTCCGTACTAGCGTAAGCGTGGCAATTGATCGGAACGTTCTGCACGTGACTTGATTATTCAGCCGCCAACCCTTGTAGCAGGCTGCCGGACAACTGCGTCAACGGTCATTGATATCAGCAAGCTTAGTAGTAGCTGCTAGAGGGGCCTAAACTCCAAGTTAGGAACACGCAAACACGCACACATACGCCTCTCCCTGCCGCTTCTACAGCTTTCCAATTACGACTTTGCTTTCAAATTTCTTCACATACATCATCTACACCGTCAACCACAAGCACATTTCACGACTTCGAACATGGAGCGATTCAGGAATCTGTTGGGCGGAGGTGGTATGGGATTGGGAGGAGTTACTCCAGGCACGGTAAGCTTTGGATCACCTGGAATTGCATTGCTTGGACGCAGCTGTATCCCCTCCAGCTAGAGCAAGCCGCAAGTACGAGATTATCTGCAGTGGTTTGTGGCTAACGGGCGTCATCATCACAGGACAACATTAGCCTAATCGATAACTCAGAAACCGTCTACATCTCATCCCTAGCCCTGCTGAAGATGCTCCGGCACGGCCGAGCAGGCGTGCCCATGGAAGTTATGGGTCTCATGCTGGGCGAATTCGTCGACGATTTCACAGTCAAGGTCATGGATGTGTTTGCCATGCCCCAGAGCGGAACAGGTGTTAGTGTTGAAGCCGTCGATCCTGTATTTCAGACCAAGATGATGGACATGCTGCGGCAAACTGGAAGGTAAGCTGCCTACGAACCCTATATGGCTGGTCTAGAAAGAGAAGGCCAGACTATGTTATGACTGTGGCTAATGGAGACGAATAGACCGGAGGCTGTCGTCGGATGGTACCACTCTCACCCTGGATTTGGCTGCTGGCTTTCTTCTGTTGATATAAATACTCAGCAGTCGTTTGAGCAGCTGAACCCCCGTGCAGTGGCAGTCGTTGTCGATCCTATACAGTCAGTAAAGGGCAAGGTCGTCATCGATGCTTTCCGGCTTATCAACCCACAACTGCTCATGATGGGCCAGGAGCCTAGACAGAGCACGAGTAACCTGGGACACTTGAACAAGCCATCCATCCAGGCTTTGATCCACGGACTCAACCGACACTACTACTCGATTGGTATCAACTACCGCAAGACGGCACTGGAAGAGAATATGCTTATGAACCTCCACAAGCACGTATGGACGGAAGCTCTAGAAATGGATGATTTCCGGACAGAGGGCCAGAAGAACAAGGAGCGTCTGGAGAGACTAGTCAGCCTGGCAGACGGCTATGAGAAGAGAGTCAAGGAGGAGACTGAGCTGACTAAGGAGCAGCTCAAGACCCGCTACGTTGGCAAGCTAGATCCCAAGAAGCACTTGGAGGACGTGGGTCAGGAGCTGATTGAGGACAATATTGTGTCGGTGTCGAGGCAGATGATTGACAAGGAGGCGACGATGCCAAAGAAGAACGGGGCATTGGGAGCGGCTGCCCAATCAAGTGAAGACCAGATGGAGACGGAGGAAGAGTTATAAGGGAGGAGCAAACCAGGGAGAGCAACCATTACCACGGCTCTTTTCGCACTACTTCAAGCTACTACTACACACAACTCAAAAAGGTGGTGGTAGTTGGGCAGCACTTGAGAAATACTTAGGAACAGGACCATAATTTTTTTTTTTTTATAAACTGCTGCTAAAAAGAAGCTTGGAATGACACGAACGGGTCTTGGGAGTGGTGGCCGTGTATCAGACAACATGTTGCTATATGTTGGGGCGGTGGCCGGTCATATGGTGGTTTTTGCGTGACCATGAGCGAATAGTAGTGTCCGCGTGCGTGTGGTATTACTAGTAGTAGTTGGTTCGTTGTCGTTGGCACTCTAGAGGAATGCTTAGGCCCCCCTGTACCAGAGGGCATGAAGCCGTAGTCGGGTAGCATGATTCATGACATGTCACTTATTTTAATGGAAAAGAATATTGGTCTCTATGCCGCCTTTTTGACTCTTGGCAGATCTCTGGATGATGTGTTGTGGGAACGACGAACCGCAGCAGCTGTAAACAGGAAGAGAGGCTTGAGAGGGAAACCGCTTCCGTGCTGGGGCAATGCAAGTGAAAATAAAATGGCAAGGATAAGATACCACCCTGTCAAATTTTATTCACCCAGAAGCAGCTGCTTCCAAAGGCAGCATGATGCTGTTGATCCATTCCGTATAAGTCGGTGTATCCCGCGCGGCATCGTGTGCTTCACGCAACGCTTACATATGCCTACTCTACGCGCTCTTACACACACTGGCACTCACACATGCTGAACACCCCAACGAAAGCCATGCCAACAACTCGAAGGAAGAAGCGAACAGCTTAGTACTACGACGAAGAATAAGACATATTACGTTTTCGTTTCGCCACTTGCCCAAGACAGGGCAAAATAATCCCACGCCGTCTGTGGTCTCGCTTGGGCGCTGGGATCCAGCTTGGCAGCAGTCACACGGCGGCTTTTGGCATCAGCCGGTGCTGGTTCGATTGGCGGCGACGCTCGAAGCGGTCTCAGCAACCCCTCGGGCTCGACCCCTCCTCTTTGCACTGGCTGGTGCTGCCTCCCCTGAAGCAGAGGCGCGCATGAGCCCTGGTAAACACGCAGCGACCGGGGTCGCAATCAGTGGACAGACGGTGTGTCTCGCAGACCCGTGGAGAGCCACAGGGATTGCGGCCTTGAGCAAAGAGGCGAGGAGGCCCCACGGCGGCGCCCAAGCAGCGACAGGCCACAGTCTCAGATGACGGGCTGGTGGACGCTGATTCATCCTGGCCTCTGGGTGGATGCCGCGGAGGGAGCCCCAGCTTGCTGCAGACTGGCTCTTCTTGTGAGGCCGCTGCAGCCACTAACTGCGAACAGCAGAGCTAGCACTGGGACTAGCAGCGCTGAGGGCTGCGACAGATGCAGATGCAGATGCAGATGCAGCCTGAAGAAAAAGAGAAGAAGCAGAGGCAAAGGCAGGGAAACGAGAAGAGACAGACATTGGAGACATTTCAGACATTAGGTACCCAGTTGTTTGTGCCTAAGAAGTGTACCTTAGGTATATGCGGTGACGACGTTACGGCACTTATGTACAAGGACGGGCTGGATGCAAGTACTAATGCCCGGCCAAAGCATCTACAGGGACTCGGAGAGGAGCAGGCTGTGGGACATGCCTATGTGGCTTGCAGAGCGGGCAGCTCCCCGTCCCCATCTGCTACTCTTTAGCGGTTGCAGCAGCAGGCATTTCTGGGCCAGACAGCGCCAGGCAGTGGATTCGCAGCGGATCCCTCCCCAGCAGACGCATGAGCAGCGGCGCACCAACAACAATCAAGAAATTGGACCTCGAATTAATATCATCAGCTGTGGCGGTAAAACAGCGCCGTAGAGGCGATCGCGGCCGTGGTGCGTGTGCGTGGTGCGTGTGCACGCGCTGCGCGCATTGGCCGCGTTCGCCAGCGGCGGCACTGGAGGACGCGAGGAATATTCGAGCTGCTTCGTGTTTATAAGCACCATTGGCCTCCAAGCCGACGGAGACCAGCGGTGCGTGCTCCATCGAGCGAATCGCACGTTGGGTCCGGGAGCACCTGTACCCGTACCCGTAATTGGCCCTTCGTACAGTGTGTGTCAGTGTCTGCAGCTGCAGGGGTCGCGGCGCAGCATTCACGCTTTTCTTCAACATCGACGTCCACTTCAATTTTGTGCTTTGTCGTCCATGAATTGCGCTGCTGGCGATACCTGCCAGAGCATCCCATCGCCGCCCGCTGCGCCCTCTATGGGCCACGGCCACCCCCATGCCTGTAGCACCTGGCACTCACCCATCCCACCTATACCGTCCGGGCCCTCGAATTCATTTACACGATAGCGCTGTGGCCGCGGCGTCGGTTAACCTCGCAGGAGATCCGCCCGCGAGCCCCTGTTTGCCGCCGCTGCTGTCATCGCCGTTGCCATCACCTGCACCTGCAGGAGCCACCACAACAAAGAAAAAAAAAATAGCATCGCATCATCGCCTATCCTCCCCTGCTCCGCAGTCTGGGGCGCCGGGATCTTGTGCGTCGGCTGATACCAATACATACCTCGAATACCACCGTTACTACATACACCACTACGACACTGCACGGGTAGTCAACAGAGGAACTGTTGGCGGTCCCAACGGTTACGACCACTATAGCTCGTAGTGGCACTACACGGCCAGCGTCCACGAGTACCGACCTATATCTGCGTCTGCACTTCGACCTCTTCGGCTTCCACCACCATCACCACCGTTACCACCACAATTACCAACAGACGTCGTGGTGGCCGCGGTGGTGCTGGCAGTGGACGGTGGTCAGAGGCTCTTACGCCAGCATTGTCACCAGAATTAACGATTAGCACCCGCGTGAATTGCAGGCGCAAACGCAATCGCAATCGAACCCGAATCCGAAATCAAACGTCGCCGCCATGATGGACATTGACACCGTCAACGAGGTCATCGAGTGCGTCGGCCGCCTCTTTGACCACATTCCCTACGCTGTCTGCGGCACTGCCGCCCTCATCCACTACGGCTACCGCTCCTATTTTCCCGATCACATCAGCATCACCTGTCCCGAAGAGTCCAAGGAAGCCATTCGCTGCTGGGCCCTGGCCAAGGGCATGACACCGTTGCCCGACAATCCCGATGGCTTCAGCGTGCGCGTCGCCAGCGGTCGCACCTGTCCCGTATGCATCAAGTTTATGAAGAATGGCTTTGAAGCGCTGGAACGAGTTCGGGTTGGCCCTGGCCAGGCAAGCATGGTGACGCTGCCTAGTATCGCCAACACCATTGCCCGCAGCTACGTCTCTCGCCTACACAACTCATCCACGGAGCGCCAGGCCCTCTATGCGCGGTACTTGGCTTGGATCTTGAAGCGCATGGCCGAGGTCCCGTCAACGGATCCGATACAACGCTTTACTCCAGAGCGTGCCAAAGACATTATCAATCGATCCTTTTGGATCCCCTTCACTCTCTCTTATCCTGAGACTGTGCCTCTATTTTCTGCTGCCGGCCTTGAAATCCCAAACGACGGTGGATTATTGGACTTGATGGACATGGACTGGCAGATGAACGCCCCAAGCGTGCCGGCTCAACGGCCAAGGGCTAGGACGTCTACCAGCCGTTACAGCCTCAACAGTGGCCATGGCCGCAGCCAAAGCCATACTTTTGCCAGCACCTACAACTACAACTATAGCCAGAGCCAGACCCGTCACAGCCTTCCCGACTCGGATGTCTCAGAATCTGAGAATAGCACTACACCACCATCTCTCCGTAGGGTTACCAAGCGGATACCGAGCTTCCGCCCACTAATGGTACCTTCATTCAACTCGCCGGCGACTTCCGATTCAGGATTTTCCCATTCCACTGATGGCATGTCACCGGGGTTTCTTCTTGCTTCTCCCTTCATGGCGCCCACCACATTCATGTCGCCCACTACAGCCATGGCGCCACCGCCTTTTACGAACTATCATCAAAACTATCACCAGAACTATCACCAGAACTATCACCAGAACTACCATCAGAACTACCATGAGAATTTTCATCAGAATTTTCATCAGAACTTTCCTCACTTTATGCCTCTATCTCCTTCAGATTCTACGCCCTTTATCCAACCGTTAGGTCCTCCGCCTGCACCAAGGAGATCACTATCAACTCGTTCCCGCGACGTGAGGCCGTGGATATGAATCGAACGAACAACGAATTTCCTTTATTATGCGCTTCTTTGGCACTTGAGGGCTTGTGGCTCAGAATCTAAATACACACACTCGCATAAATACAGCTGTTTTACAGCGCTCTGATTTTTTATACCAACTTAACGTCTGCTTTATCGGCCAATGCAACACGACCCCACGAGCCAAACAAACAAACTAAATTTACTGATTCTGGCAATCTAATTCTGTTCTTTTTGTCGTTTTTATCTATTGGGGGCTATCATCTAAATTGACGAGATATCAACTTGACCAGGTTATCTTTTTTTTCCCTTTACTCTGTTCTTTTTCCGTCAGGCCATGCTAGGGTTTACCCTTTTCTTTTTTTCTTTTTGCTGTCGTTACATTTCATTTCATTTGATCTCCCTCTATCTTACACGACGGAGTTTTCTTTTTGTCTTTTTTTGTGCCAAGAATGACACGATTTGACGGATACCGGATATGGCAGGCAAGGGGATTATGCACGACATACATGACGCAAGGGGCCTCTTTTATTTTTCTTTTTTATAATACTTAATGACATCGAAAGATCTGCACAACGGAGAGAAGATTGGAAGACAGAAAGAATAATGATGTCATGGTGATTTTAAGAAGAAGAGAAAAACGTCAACAGGACTCGACAAACAACGAAACAACAACAAACACATCAGGATTTTTTTTTATCTTCATTTTATCTAAAGGCCCTCAAAAAGAGGCTCAAAACATCCATACCCCATAGATTGATAGTTCACTGTACAATAGAAAAAGGGGGGTGGAGTGCATTGCTAGTCTCAATGCCCAACTACCCACCCGCCTATTTGATGAAACTTTGTTTCTTTCCTCTCTCCTTTCTTCCCCTGAGCTGAGACTTGAGTGAACGAATAGAATAGGGCGTACTGCAACAATATTAACGCATGTAAGGAGAAGCGACGAGATGATGTAGGAACGTGACAAGACTTAATTTAAAGAAATTGTTGTTGAACGCTTCAGTTTCGTTATTCAGCACCCTACTTGTAATCCACCCACCTATAAGATTAAGAAGTATACAAGACTTAAAAATAGTAGAGGCAGTAGTTTAAAGCTCGCGACTTCAATCAACTACGGCTGGAGTATTGGATAACAAATCTGGGGTGTTGAATTACAATTCCCTAATTTATTCATGCCGTACCGTTTGTCTGTACGAGAACTCCAGTTTTGGCAGCGACTGGCAATAGAAAAAAAAAAAAAGAAATCATGCTCACAACATACCAAAAACTCCCTTACCCATGTATCAGCCATGATTCCTCCTTATACTACCCTGCAATTCTCTTGTTCTTCAGGCTTCTCATTTCATTGTTCTACAAGATTTAAGAAGCTGGATACAAAACAAAATAATAAAAAACACGCTCAGAACATTTCCGTCCCATTCCCTCGTTACTCCAATACGCCTCCTATAATGGCATCAAGCCCGTGTGCGTCTCTATCTGATCCGACGGGCACATATTCCTTGTCGTAAATTGCGCTCGCCATGCTTGGTTGTAAAATGTCGCGTATAAAGGACTCATCCACGCGAGGCGGCGACGTCTCCCGCCTCGGAGACTCGTTTGAGATGGGTGAGAATTCCATGGCAAAGATCCCATCCATGGCAGTTTTATCTTCCGGTGTCGCGGGCTTGGATCGCTCAGCCACATTGAGCTTCTACGCTCCCATGACGGGAATCTTCTTGCCTCGCTTCCCTAGCAGCGTTGCGTTGTCAAGGTTGAGCTCAAATGCGCCCTTTTGTCGCTGTCGTTCGCGCACTTGCTGTCGTGCAGCAGCGGTCACGGCTGCTGAATGCTGTCCATAGCCTCTCTCATTGGCTCGCTCTCGCTCGCGGCCACGAGTTTGAGTATTGTCATGGTCTTGGATATTGGCCCTTTGCATCCTCTGCTCTAGAGCCTGAGTTTTGCTGTTGGTGTCCCTATCGATGTCCATGTTATCGGCATCGCTTTCTTGCTCCTCCTCCTCCTCCTCCTCCTCGTCTTCTTCGTTGAGACCACCAAGAGGTCGTCCAGCACCTCCAGCTCTTGTTCCAATCTGAGCCCGTCGCATTTCTTCCTCTCCTTGGCGATGAACAGCATAGCTGACATCAAAAACTTCACGGAGGTTGACGGCTGCAGGAGACCGGAAATCGTATCGCTTTCCAGCTTCTTCGAATTGGGCGGTTGCAAATGGCTTGAGTGGCACAACCTCGGGTCTCTTTTCATTCTTAGGGGTTGGTCCTACTTCTTGGATCCATGGGTGAGCAAGGAACTCTCGGATGGTGTAACGCTTCTCGGGGTCCACTGTCAAAAGATGGCTGATCAAATCCTTGGCAGATTTGGAGATGTCGTCCCACCAAGGCGACAGGAAGGTGTATTGGCCCTTGGCAACCTTTTCCGTCAGAATTTCGATACTTTCGTCGTAGAAAGGCGGGAAGCCACATAGCAATGTGTAGAGGACACAACCAAGTGCCCACATATCAACCGACTTGGAATATCTCTCATCTTTGACGATCTCGGGTGCAGTGTAGCCAACGGTGCCGCAGGGTGTCATGGTTTGTGTTTCCCACACAATCTTGGAGAGGCCGAAGTCGGCAATCTTGATTTCGCCAATGCCGCCACCTCCATACCCAGGGATGAACTCGCCCTCATCGACCTTATCCTCGTCGCCCGGCTGCTTAGGTTTTGGGTTCTTGGAGGGAATGACAGGTATCGGGTTGAAGAGGATGTTTTCAGGCTTGATGTCGCTGCAGTGCATGTGTCAGCAGAAGCCTGTTTGGGCAACGGCAGGTATGACGTCAAGGTGGGACTACCCCTGTCCCACCCACCATAGCTTGCTTAGAAATGGGAATAGAGGACTGCTAAGAAGGACTTACCGATGGACAACGCCCTTCTCTTCGTGCAGGTACTCGAGCGCCCTGGCCACTCGGACGATGACATGGCGAGACAGCTCCTCGCTGAAGTAGGTCAGTCGTACGATCTGGTGGAACAGCTCGCCACCGGGAGCCAGCTCCAGCACAATGTAGTAGTACTGCTTGGATTCGGAAAATTCAAGGAGCTTGACAATGTTGGGGTGGTCAAGCTGACGCATGATCTGAACTTCTTTCAAGATATTGGAGCGCTAGGCTAGATGTTAGCATCAGTGATTTCCCATACATTCTCTCTTAATATTCGATGCCACAACTACTGGCAACGTTACACTGTGCACCCAAGTATGGGGCTGAAAGTGTGACTCTAGGAAATAAGATTTCGCACCTCTGCAGCTTTTGGAATCTTTTGAAAGTCTGGATGTAAATGTTTGTTTCCCTATTTTAGGGGAAGCCCCTCTCCGTGGTTGGTAAAAGCGGGATGAAGACGCAAGAAACGACATTGATGCAACGAGAGAGCTAGGGAAATAGGATCTCATGACGACAAAAAAAATCAAACGAGGATGAAAATGAAGAATTGCTTCAACTTACTTGCATACGATTCATTTCATACTTGCGAACGACCTTGATGGCAACCTCGCCATGCTCTCCGGTCAGATCGCGCGCACGATAAACATTGCTAAAAGCACCATCGCCCATTTTTTCCAGGAGCTCCCATCGGTCCAAATCAGGGTATTTTGGGAACTTGCCCTTGCTGGCATTTTCTTCAGCAACAATTTGAGCCAGGTTCGCCTCGTCTACCCTCCTGCCCTTGGTACCATTGGCCTGAGCCGGCTCGACATGGTGGGCTGCGGCATTGCCTGCCTGCGCGGCTCGGTTCTGCTGATCGTTGGGAGCTTCTGAGTAGGCCGACAGGGGCTCCTGGTTTCCGACGGGTTTGCCATATACGGGACCTGTTGCTACAGTTTTCTCCGGGGGTGGCTGTGGGATCGACTGAGGGGCTTCATTCCTTTGCGGCTCTTCGCTAAAGTTACCGGTACGAGCTTGTTTGCCTGGGATTTAATTTTGTTAGCCAAGTCCATTCGCTTACTTTTTGAGGATTTGAGCGATAGTCGCCCGTTCATATCAATGGTGGGCAACCGAAAAAAAGCTGATGGAACTTGGTCATACCGTGGCGGATGAAGTTTTTGATCTGCTGAATAGTAGACATGGCTGCCAAGAGACGCCGCTATCGAGCGACGGCGTGGTGAAGGGCAGAGGTTGGAGTATGCTGATTAATTCTATGCTGCTTGACTCAAAAATCCTGTTCCTTTGTGTGCGCTTTTAAATCAAGTTTTCTTTATAAAACAAAAAGAGAAGAAGAAGAGAAGCAAATCTCAGGTTGTATGGTGGAAGCAGCACAAGTTCGAGAGGAATGGAAAATGTAACGCAGTGTCTGGCACCGACTCGCTTCCGAGAAATGACGAGTGTGTGTTCGGCGCGGAGGTGCGATGATGCGGGGTTTTGAAATAAGTTTGCCAGCAGCAGAGTAGTGGGCTCTTTTTTTTTTTTTCCTTTGCTGGGCAGACAAAGTCTCTACGTCGGAGGGGTGATGCTGGGCTGAAGCAGACGAATCCGTTTGAATCGTGAAAACGGAAATTGTATTCGCTGGCGAAGGTCCAAGTAAATGAAATGGAAAAGAAGAGAGAAGAGAGAGAGAGTAGCTGGGGCGGCAAGCAAATGGGAAGAGGTCAGGTAGGCGTGTAGCGACTTATTAGTGATGGTTCCGGGAGGACAGAGGCGGCCGGCACGGTAAATTTCAAGTGGATGGAAGTGACGTACGGCCCTGGAAGAGGCTAGAAGGGATAGCGGTGGGGAATCTTTTGGTGCTTGTCCCTGTATTTTTGTCGGCAGCTGTTTTTTTTGAAGGGGGGGAAACAAGGTGAGGAGGAAGAGAAAGAAAAAGAGTGAAGAGCAAAGAAGAGAATTAAAAAAAAAAAAAAAAGAAGAAGAAAAAAAAGTGCGCAAGGCTGCGCATAAGCATATTATAATTCCATTTTTCCATTTGTTTCCCTAGAATTAATTTCCTCTTATTTTTGATTTTAACTTCGCCTTGCTGCCTGCGCTGATGACGCTGTTCCCTGCTGCCACGCGCTATTACTACCTGGACAGCACATGTTGAAATGATACCATAGCTTTACTTTGCACTACGGAAAACCTTGGCAGTGCTCACAGGGACTGTCAGGTACTAGGTAGTAGAAGAGGCCAGAAGCTGGAAGCTGGGGGTTGCATTCAATTTCCCACATGCATGCTAAGCATGGGAAGAAAAAAACAAGATAGATGCGACACTGACGCGAAGTTGACAGGACTACCCAAACATGCATGCCGTTATTCCTGCGGCACTGGCGCGCGCTGCGTCTCCAAGGGCCAGGTGCTGGCTGGTAGTGGCTGGTAGTGGCTGTTGGCGCTGCAGCAAGATCCGCCGCATTGCCTATTAGGCAGCGCCAGGTATTGAAAAGCAGAGGCGGGTGGGCACAGCATGACAGGCATACGGGTCGAGACCCGGGCGGATCGCGCAGAGGCTTGCAGATTCAAACGCCGGGCTTACAGCTAAACCGCCAGCCACCGGAGTACTCCGTGCTAGATGAGATCAATTACCTAGCAACTGCGATGCTACGGTGGAGTTGAACCGTCGCCCTGCTAAGGAACGCGCGGGACAAAATAAATCGAACGTGGTGGCAACGCGAGAGCACGAGATGGGAGAAAAAAAAAAAGTCGCCTGCCACTCTTACACACAGGTACCTGAATCACTTCATATGAGTACATGGTGTCATGCACGGGCAGCCGATCATCTGCTGCGTACAGTAGGTACCTCATCACCTTAATGATGCCTTTCCACCAGACAGACAAACAGGTATACCTTGGCACGCACCCCGCAGAGAGGGAGCTCTGGGTACCTCTCGATGAGGATGAGGCCAAGAAAGCAAGGAGCCCGCTTTCCCGGGCCTCCAACTCCAACTCCAGCTGCCAGGCACTCTCGCTCAGCCTAGGCCTGTCTATCATGCCCCAAGCCAGCCGCGTGCGTTTGTTGCTGGTGGCTCGAGCCCTTGGCCACTTGATTCGATGGTCGGTGCCAGGCGCTGGGGGCTTGGCGCTGCGCTTTTTCCAGATCCGCGTTTGTTTCCTGCGTTGACGCCACGAGACGAGCCAGCTGGACGGCCAGATCGCAGCTCGAGCACTGCCTGGTATGTGCGAAGCAATAACACTAGTACTAGCAATAGGTGCTACACGAAAGGCTATCTTGAATACTGTATGGCTGTAATCTCAAAAAGACGACCAAGGTTTGAAAAAAAGACCGTCCACGCCCTCACGTACACGCGAACGAATCCTTCGAAATGCTCGACCGTCCCACCTGAACAAGCTTCCTTGGCTTGGGTGTGCGCGCCTGTCGATCTTCTCACCTGCGCGGCTCGCTTACGTTGCATATACGTAGGTGTGCATCGACAGCAGAGCTTATCCATGCCATCAAACACGCAGATACTGTAGAGAAAGCAGAGAAAGCAGGCAATTTCTCTCCCAGCTGCTCTCATTTGGCCCGCTCAATTTGGCCAAGCATTTTAGCTACCTATGCTAATTAGCAGCATGTATGTATTTACTAGAGCAAGTCACCCTACATACGTCACAGCGGGCCTCCTAGTCTAAGCCGTCATATATACCTAATGGATTGGATGTCTTTTTGCACGTCCTCCATGCATACAGACGCTATTGACGGTCCTGCAGCAGCGCGATAGATGGAGATGTTGGTTTACCAATCCCTGGACGAAGCTACTGACTGCCATTACTCCCTCGATATTACTTTTTCGTTTTAGCTCTTAGTTAGATATCAAATTTTCCCAGCCATCCAACTCCATAGTATTAGTGTTACACACATTTAGCGATGATAACACATATTGGATTCTGACTCAAGCAGACAAAGGGCATGTCCTGCATCATCTTTCAGATCGCCCAAAACCAACAGAGCTTTGTATTTACTGAGCCGAGGCGTAGTAATTCCTGTGATGATGGCTTAGACAAGAGCTGAGCCGTCGAGATGTCAGACAACCAAGTAGCCTGCCGAACCAAGTTACATCATGACGTCACATGGCATTGCAGCATTTGTTGCCCTTCAAGAAGCTCTACGTCATTGCCTCCAGATAAACAGCAAGACTACCATCTTCAGTAATATCATGTTTGGAGCAGAAGCTTTACGATACTCAAACGGCTGCAGACATGTACGTGTAGTACAGCTACATTCACACAATCAGAGTGAAGCAGACCACCATCCGGCAGTGAAAATGGGTCGATACAGAACAAAATGAGGAATGCCGGTGTGTTCATATGGACAGCTGAAAGGTACACACGAGACCTAATGAGAGGCAACGCTATCATTCGCCACTTGTGATCTACATTATACATTGCGAGAGATCGAGCGGCCAGACGGGACTTGTTTCCACGCAGAAACCAATAAAAGTGGCATGTAAGAAATGGTGTGCTGTGAGATCTCCATCTCCGCCGGAGCTTCTGTGCCGGAGAGGGTCCATTTAGGGATCTAATGCTGAGATTCATATATCCAGTAGCTGGTACATCCCCAAATTGGAACATACTCACGTACTAGTGATGGTTGGCTGCCTTTCTTGTGCATTAGGGCGTATGGCCAATAGAGTCAGTCCTGCTTGATGCTTGGATGGATGAAGCCTTTGAGAGTGGCTTGTTAAACAAGCTTGGAGAATGATCATTTTACAAGTTTAAAATTACAGAATGGAGAAAATAGTATCGTACATCCTGAGTAGCCGTATATAGACTGCTGCTCGAAGCGCTTTGGTGAATATTACGCACACAGCCCTCTCCATAATGTAAAATAGTACACAAATATCAAGGTAAAATAGTGGAAACTTGAAAATTTCAGATTATCTAGTTAAATTATAGGTATCTAGCAAGATTATGACCGTCCTTATTAACGCCATATGCGTAGATTAGAGTCATCTGGTTCAGTGATGACAATCCAGAAATAAAAACTCAGTTGATCGTTTATGCGATTATAATACGCCATCTGAAATATCAATAGCAGAATATCAAATGCTCTTAACCCCGGCATCTCCTCCCGAAAACGGACGTGTACCCTCCAGAAATGGACTGTCGGTGAGGAGCTGTTCACAGCATTTTTAACCCTGAGTGAGGCCTTATTGCCTGCCCAGAAACAGACACTCGAGTGGATTTTGGATACTTCACAGCATTCTTAACCCTGCGTGAGGGCGTGAGGGTCTTGAAACGCCTATACAGAGGACACTAGAGATTTTCTCACTTTTTATTAGGTTGTACAACGTCTAGTCTGTTAAGGTGTGCCAAAGTCTCACGCAGGGTTAAAAATGCTGTGAAAGCCAGGGGTGATGAGCCATCATCTTTTACATTTTGCGGGGTAGGTTTAGGTGAAGGCTTCATGCAAGTTATAAAAACAAGGCAGTGAAATTGGACAAGGGGGGTATTCATAAAATGGTCTAACGGAAGGTTAAAACTGTTGCAAAATGTGATTAGCATTTTATATTAAACTATATGATATCTAGGCACTTAAAATGTAGGCGGAGGACTGGATTTGAAACATGCAATCACCCTTCATAATACTTGTCCACTCTCAATTCAACCCTTCAACCCATTCAAATGTCTGTCCTTGCTAAATTACAGCAACAAACTCTCAAGATTCTCAGATAGTTCATAAATCATCGGCTACTATATCCAGGCTCCATCCCATTTCAAAGCTTGTAGAGTCTAACGGACACGCCTTCTCGCTCTCCATGAGCAACCAAGGCCTTGTTCTTACGCCCGTAAAACACTCTTAATCCAACACACACAATCGTCAGGAAAAGCAAGAAGCCTGCATTGGTCCAATGTCCAGTGGGGTAGCCCTCCTTCGCTTCGTCTGCTTTGTAAATCCATACACCGGGAATCTGTCCAAACCCTCCACCGATACTAACGTTGATGGCGATTGCCAATCCCACAGATGCGGTGCTGACGACATTCGAGGTAAGCCAGCCCAGCATCGGGGGAATAGACGAGAATGAGCCTGCCGTGGCGAGGATGAGGCCTCCATAACGAGCTTTGTAGGAATCTGCTGGAAGGGCGGCAGAAACAATGAAGCCAATGGCACCCACCAAAGCACAACCCGCCGCGTGCAATCCACGGGCGTTGAAGCGGTCGGCTGATATCGCGACAAGGATCTGGCAGACTGTTGAACAGAACATTGTTAACACTCAAGATTTCTCTTTCTGCTATCAAATTGAAACTATAAAGAAAAGGAAAGGAAATATTCGAGAGACTTACCATAGGCAACAACCCAAGGAGGTACAGTCATGAGCTGCGCCTTCAGATCGACATATCCGAGACCGCTGGTAATAGATGGTGCAAAGAGACTAAGACTAGCAAACGGGGGGCTGACGGCAAAGTACATGATATAATGAGCATATAAGCGCCAGTCAGTGAGCGTGGATTTGGCGTCTTGCCAAGTCATACTAGGATGATCGCCTTTGCTGCCCTCGTGGTAGAGACGTTGGACTGCGATATCTTTCTCAGCTTCGGTGAGCCAACTGGCGCTCTCTGGGTAGTCGGGTAGGAAGAAAAAGACGAGAAGCGCAGATAAGCAGGATGGGATGCCTTCGAGAATGAAGAGCCATCGCCAGCCAGCCAAGCCGCTTACTTCGTCCATATGGCCAATACCGTAGGCAATAGCACCACCGAACTACACATACGTTTTAGTACACGTGTACTCAAAACTAGGGGAATAAAATGAAGCAATTTTGTTACTTACCGCTCCTGCCAATGTCGAAGAGGCGAGAATGAAAGCAACTCTAAAGAAGTTCATGATCAGTACACAACTCATAGGTGCAAATATCTTGAAACGGGGAGATTGTCTGCTGCTTACCGCACGCTGCGCTCGTCATGTCTGTACCAAAACGTCAAATAATAGACCAGTCCCGGGAACAAACCCGCTTCAAACACTCCAAGCAAGAATCGCACACCCGTCACAGTGGCAAAGCTATGCGTGGCGCCCATACATATTGTGGTTACTCCCCAGCAAAACATCAAAAATGCAAGCCACCTGCTGGGCCGCAGCTTTTTGAGGAGAATGTTGCTGGGGACCTCGAATAACGCGTATGCCACGAGGAACACCATGAGCGCGACGTTGAACTGCTTGTTGCTCATGTTGGCCGTCTGCTGCAGGTCGTGGTTGGCCGACACATTGAGGACCTTGGCATTGCCGATGTTGGAGCGGTCGAGGAAGCACAGGAAGTAGATGCCTGCTGAGATGGGGATGATGCGGAGATCTTGTTTCCGAAGAAGCTTCTTCTCTGCCTCGCTCATGGGGCCCGCCTGGGATGGTGGGATGTCCTTGAAACTGACGTTAGCTTTGGAGCCTTTGTGGCTTATACGGGGGGGAATGAGACGGATGAGAATATGAAGCTTGGCATACATCTTTGAGGATGCCGACATCAATGTCTATTTGCTCAGCGGTAGCCCCTTCTTCGAGCTTGGAATCCATCTTGAGACGTGTTGGTTTACACCAGTCTAATCGAGAGGTTCAATGTATAAAAGGTATACAGAGGATGCCGTGAGACTGGCGATATTCCTGTTGGAAGCAAGCGACACCAAGGGAAACCCAGTCAATCGCGCTGCATTCAATCTCGCAACACGGCCAAGACATATTCAAGGAAAAGAGCAGGTCCCAAATCCGAACATCTCGGAGCCGATGGGGATTATCAATGAATCTCGGCACATTTCAATATGCAGTCGTTATCAGTAGGAATGCGGGGGAGCATTGACAGCTCATGTTGTCTAGGATTTTTCCCTTGCGCAAACGCAGGGTTCAACTACCGGGCTCGGCAAATTTGATAGCCGGACGAATGAAGTCGGGTTCTTGACAAAATCGCGAGTGGAGATTTGGGGGGTTTTCGACTGGAAGCGAACAGCTCTTAGCTCTTATAAGTCCCTGTTCGGTCGTCTCGTGGACGCATTTGCAGGGTCACATCGGGTGTTTTTTTCCGGGGAAAATGGGTGTTGGATGCTTGAACGAGCTTGGTCGACCAATGCTTAGCTGAAATGATAAATGAGCAGACGGAGTCTCTCCGAAGGGAACGTGGACGAGGGGAAGAGCTCGAACGAGGCCGTGAGTGCGTTTGGCGATGGTTATAAGCGCTCTGGTTTAATGGGGGTCAGCAGAGCATTTGGATGGTGTCGGCAATCGGTGTGCGGAGAAGCCACAGATTAGCTCACGAATACGACTCTTTACCCCGGATTCTTAGTCTATGTGGGTTGCTTGATGAGGAGTAATAGCTTATAGTTAGTTTATATGCGTCTTACCTTGCAAGGTACGCTTTCTTATCGTACAGTACACTTTGCTGCGGGAAAAGAGGGGACATGATCTGACCAGTCGTACAAGAACATATAGCTAGTTCGGCATGATAACCACCGAGAGCTAGTCTTTGACACATGGCTACAGTAATCACATGGATTTCTTGGCAGAGGGATGCTAAAGGTCGTACTGGTGAGTACGTGGCTGGAGATCTAGCTATTTCGACAAATTGGTTGAGAACGTACCGGTATCAGTAACTCGAGGACGGCATCTTTGTAAGTCCTTTTGACAAGATCTAGGTCGATGTATTATTGGAGTTTTCATTTCTATACTCTCCCTGAGCCTCTAAATTGACCATTTCCAATGTAGACAACAGCTCTCCATCAGTCTGTCAATGTTTAGGGTAAGAGGCTTGGCAGTATGGATCTCATCCATCTTGGCGTAAGGGGAATCACCGACGTTGGTGCTGGTATTACTAACAATGGAATAGCTCTAAATTGAAATTCCAGTATTACGGAGCGGAGGCAACTGAATCTGTAGATTGCATGTGTTTTGGTAACATAGATGGATACAACATAGAGCAGAGATGGTGTACGTCTCCCATTCTCACAACTACGCTTGGCGATCAAGACATGTGTGTTTCACTGATTAGTATTAGTAGTTATTGCCTGCTAACTTACTACCATTCATATCCTCCCCAGAAATGAAATCCGGCTATTACTTGAATGAGTAAATAGCCAGCTATTCCCGAGAACCGCCGTACTCAGCCGTTTGCAGCTCTGTAGATCCCCTTTTGGCGGCATCTCTGGGTAGCACCTCTTGGCGGCGCAGCATTTTGTGGGCCATTTGGAGTAGTTCGGTCGGCGTCTTGAAATACAAGCCGAGTGGATGAAGCTGCAGCCCTTTTTAATAAACAAGACTACTAGCAGAGCATTAAGCGTCATTTCCGATATTTTGGGATGGGTAACAGCGGTTAATGCGGGTTACATGCTTGCTCCTCACCGGCCAAGAGAATATTGGAAACAATCGGCATCTTAACAATGGTCTCAGAAACGGCAATTCTTGGAACGCTATGCTTAATAGGGAGGCAAGATTTCTCAAAGCTGCTGTTCTGATGATATATGTGCCCGTATATGCCTTTTATACCTCTTATCCATGCTATGCTCCGCCCAAACATGCCGGAGAATGAAATGAAATGAAATGAAATACAATTACCCTTGCCTAAATATTGGCGCCATTAGCAGCGGCCAATGCCTATTCCTCATCGTCTGAAGGCTCAGCAGGCCAGAAAAACCAGGTGATGACCATGATGGACTTGAGAACGGCAGCGGTCCACAATGCGCCTGCAATGCCCAGAGAACTGTGAGAGAAGATGCCGCCCAAGACAGCACCAATCAGCAGCAGAGTAGGCGCAGCGGCGCGGCGGTTTCTCTCGGCGTTCTGAAAGGCAAAGAGGTCCTGGTCTGAGAAGAGGTCGCAGTATATGCTGGTCAGGACAACACTGGTAAGAGCGTTATACTTGAGCGCGCGACTTGTCACAGCCTGGCCGCAGCTCTGGAAAGCGACGAGAGCAAGAGGCGCCAGGACCGTCCAGCCGACATGGTCTTTGTCTTCAGATGGCGTCGTGAGGGTGACGATGAGCGCGGCCGCAACGATAAACAGCGTCTGGGCTGCAAAGGACACACAGAGAACCCATCGTCTCTTGGGCGAAAAGTAACGGTGGAAGCGGGCGAATAAGAGTGATCCAATGCAGAAGCAGAACAGCGAGATGCCAGATTTGTACAGACGAGCATTAGTGGGAGGGTAGACGAGAGATGCGATGCCCAATCCAACATAGACGGTGTTTCCTAACGAGTATCACGATTAGTTGCCAGTTCTCGTCTCATGCTACATTTTGGTGCGGCCGTGAGATGAGGCACGCGACAAGATTCTCGATTTATGCTTGGGCGTGACCAACCTGTTTGCATTGAAACGAATGCACCCCAGACCTGAGTGGAAGCGCTGTCCAGCAGCCCTGTCACGACATAGCATAGCAGCAGCACGATATCAGCCCATGACCGCGACACTTCGGCTGTCATCTGCTTTCGAAATCTGGAGACCAGGGATCGAGGAACAGGCTTGCTGCGCAGCAATGGCTGCTCTTCATCGCCGCCGGTGGCGCCGTTGGCCACGGACGAGCCGTTGGTGGCGGTGCCGTATGTTGTCATGATTGCGGCTGCGCGATGGAATGTAATTCGCAATGAATGAAAGAAGTATAAAAAGAAAAGAAAAAAGAACAAGAAAGAGGGAGAAGCACCAAATGTATCAACCCAAGTCGGAGTCTTTGCTCCCCGGTGATGGGCGAGCCGCGGCTTGATATTGTATGTGCAGGGATGCTAGCCCGTCGCCACGAGAATATTTGATGCGCTCAACGTTTGGCGCCGAGAACCGGCTATTGCGCAATGAGCTAAAAGGCTAAAGAGTTAAACAGAGCTTGGCTTTCTGCAGCGCAACGACGCTTAATGCTTCAGATGCGCCCTACCGGTCTCAGCTAAGTGAGAGTTTGGTCTCAGCTGTTCTCCTAAGCAGGCCTCGGAGCCTACTTCTGCGCGGCCCATGCAGCAGCCTCGTCCAGGCACCGCCAAGAAACTCGGCCGGTACGGAGCGCTGCGTCAGCAATTGCGAGCGCGCCGTTGGTGGCATCCAGATCTGCGCCCGAATCTCGCCGCTCTCCAAGCTTTGCTCCGGCAGCCAAAGCGGACTTGGTTCGGAATCGGCCAGGGCCTCGAGATCCTGGACGGTATCCGGCGGCGGCTGAAATACCACCAGCTGCTGCAAGCACTGGCTGCAGGTCGAGGTATCCGACAGCCCGAGAGTACATGCGATGCTGCTGCTGGGTCCCGCTGGCGCATCACCAGTGGGTTTCGTCGCAAAAGGCGTCGCGACCTGGGGAATACACGCATGTGACGCAAGAATAGGGAGAGAAAGGCGAGCAGAGCGTGTACTCTGGAGGTACAGCCTGCAATTCGCAACGGAGGCACAATTGTCGTACGAGAAGGTCGGGCGCATGCTTTATAAACCTCCCGGCCCTCCCATCAGCCTGTCGAGCTTCATGTTCATCTTTTTCTCACCAGCCGCGCGTTGACTGAGCTTCTGTAGCGCATACCCCAGTTCCGTAAAGCACCCCCGTTGTCTAAACAGCCAGAATGAAGCTCTCAGCAGCTCAATTGCTCCTTGCCGGAGCTGGTCTGACGTCGGCGCTGCCTCATCTCGACAGCCCGCGCCAGCGACTGCTCAATGGCATGGATCTGCCCTCCTCGCTGGCCCCCAAGGCCGGCAGCGCCCCCTACACTCCCGGCCACCGCGATGAGAACGACAACTACGTCGATGCCATTGGCAAGAAGCTCGACCCCAAGCCCTACCGAAATGGCCTGGGAGCCTCAGTCCTCGGCCCCTACAACCGCGATCGATCGCGCCAGAGCCCCGACATGATCCGCCCGCCCAGCACCGACCACGGCAACATCGCCAACATGCGATGGAGTTTCACCGACTCTCACGTGCGAATTGAGGTAAGAAAAAGATTTACTGCCGCAAATGCGCAGAATGAGAATTGCGCACAGCCGCGTCGCAATTGATGGGATTTGTGAGATTTCTTTTACTAACAGTAATTGGACTGCAGGAAGGAGGATGGACCCGACAGACCACCATCCGTGAGCTTCCCACCAGCGTCGAGCTCGCCGGTGTCAACATGAGACTCGACAAGGGCGTTATCCGTGAGCTGCACTGGCACAAGGAGGCCGAGTGGGCCTACGTCCTTGACGGCGAGGTCCGAGTTACTGCTCTCGACTACGAGGGCGGCAACTTCATCGACGATCTGAAGAAGGGCGACCTGTGGTACTTCCCCAGCGGTGTCCCCCACTCTCTGCAGGGTCTCGGTGAGAATGGAACCGAGTTTCTTCTCATTTTCGATGACGGCAACTTCTCTGAGGAGTCGACCTTTATCCTGTCCGACTGGCTTGGTACGTATAGAGATGAGACATGCACGATGTGATGAGACAAGTGCTAAAGCTAACAATCAACTTTAGCGCACACTCCCAAGTCAGTCATCGCCGAAAACTTCCACCTCGCTCCCGAGCTGTTTGATCACCTCCCCGCCGGCGAAAAGTACATTTTCCAGGGCTCTGTGCCCGGCTCCATCGAGGACGAGGCTCCCAAGGGCAAGCATGTCAAGGAGTCCAAGTACCAGTTCACCCACAAGATGCTCGACCAGGAGCCCAAGAAGACCACCGGAGGCCATGTACGCATCACCGACTCCAAGAACTTCCCCATCTCAAAGACCGTGGCTGCCGCCCACGCCGTCATCGAGCCCGGTGCGATCCGTGAGATGCACTGGCACCCCAACGCTGACGAGTGGTCCTTCTTCATCGGCGGACGCGCTCGTGTCACCATCTTCGCCGCCGAGGGTACCGCCCGCACTTTCGACTACGTCGCCGGTGACGTCGGCATCGTCCCCCGCAACATGGGCCACTTTGTCCAGAACATTGGCGACGAGCCTGTCGAGATGCTCGAGATCTTCCGCGCCGACGAGTTCCGAGACTTTTCTCTCTTCCAGTGGATGGGCGAGACTCCCCAGCGATTGGTCCTGGACCACCTGTTCGCCGACGACAAGGAGGCTGGTGCCAAGTTCTGGGAGCAGGTCAAGGATGCCAAGAAGGACGAGATTACGAAATAAGCGACCAAAGGTCGAATTCTGTAAAAGTTACGAGGAACAAATTTGTTTATTATACATGTATCAATCGTGGGACGACATTTCAAAGGTCATGTCATATAGGGGCGTTCTTAATTACTAAATTAATTGGCTTTCATCTTCTCATTTGCATTACCTTTACTTTAAAGTTGCTGTAATTTGATACCAGTGAGTGAAATTCGGGAGCATCCTCCCGCCTGTTGTGCCAATTGCCTCTAAAAGGAAGAAGCTTTTAAATATGAGCTCCTTGAGTGTTCATTTACTCATTGGGAGTTGCATCTGAACTTTTTTCTTCTTGGAATTCATACGTAATAAGTGATACATACGTAATAAGTGATAAGTGAGGCTTCCGAAATAAAACTTGACTGTAATTCGCAAACGAATGCTGCTATGATTGATAGCGGGGAGAAAGAAAAGGGCAATATGGCAGAAAATCTTGGCGCATAGGATGCATTATCTAACCATGGTATTTTGCCTGAAATAGGAATCATGAGGTAGGTGGATTAACTGACATTGTTTACAGCTTCTCTCCTCTTTTCCCCGAGTCACTTGCGGTGATCAAAGCTTATCCTAATTTGGGAATAGGGACTTTTGGGCATCTTAATGGATTGTTCTACAAAAGATCCTATGAATCGTCAAATGAATAAAAGAGGGGGGGGGGGTTTGCAGCTAGGTTACCTAAGCACTTACACGCTGGAATTACTCCATGATGTCAACAATAAGGAATAATCTGCGGTCTGGTGGAGTTGGACTTGCAGATAAGGCTGACCTGTAGTAGTTTTCTCGTCATCTTTTTTGGTCTCCTAGGTTATTCTAGCACCATCGGGGAAATGCGGTCTTGCAGTTGGGCCAACTACATACATGCAGCTCGGCCGCTGTACTACGTCCCGAGGCGATATGAAAGAATCAAAAGAACCGTTCCATCGAGGTAGTGACTTCTTAAGATTAAGAAATCATGCTTGAAGGATAGACTTATGTATTGCCAATGAAATCCCCGAGCCTAACACCACTATGTTTTTTCTCGAGATAAGGCACGTTGGACGTACGGACGTTGACCCGTTTGGGCAGCTGGTAAATGACTAAGAGACAGATCAGATTCGATTAGGTATGTCATCTGCACGCCACCCACCAGTTACGAGTTCTTTCTATTATCAGCACGCTGAGCTCCGCATATAGTGGCTCGCCCTTGTGGTGGCGAGTGTATTATTTACCTGTCTCGGAGCGTTAACCAGGAAGAGGAGGCTGATAGGGCGTAAAGGAACATAAGAGCCGGCCAAAGGCTTAACAATGATTGGCTTTCTATATATAAATGGCTGCCCAATGGATCTAGATCTGACGGTTAAACTGATATTGCGCCATAGGCCCCAATATAATCATGTATCAATATGACTCGAGTTAAACTCCAAGATGCAATCTCAAGATAACAGCCGAAATAACCACAAAAGAATGAAGAAAAAGACACGAGTTTGATTAATATGCAACCTAAAGACGCCTACAGCTGTTTGAATGTTAATCTCCGAGCAGAATGCGAATGTAACAGCATCTTCAACTAGGCTAAACTGTTTGAGATTCGAAAGAACTATCAAGCAAATACATGAAGACGTGCAAATTCGAGGGTCTTTTGGAAATGCCATCCGCTCGGGATAAAGATTTACATGCCGAACAACTTTTAGATTGCCTCGGATCTTTGTTTGTATTAGGAAATTGAAGTGTTCGAAAAGCTCTGGGACTTTCGGAAAAGGGGGATCAGAGGAGTAGGAGGGGGCAAATCTGAGGTGAGAATGTCTTAGGCTGTTGACGGAATCAAGTTAAGCCTGGGTATTCTTGACATCGCGGCAACATAAGAGATACCACATGCTGGTTGCAGCCGGACGAAAATCGGCTTCGAGCAGTTACCGACATGGCCGACGCATCAAATCTTTCAACATCACACATGCGGCGATGGCCATTGGGTTTACTGACTGTGTCGGCGAAACTGGTGATCCTTTACGAGATGGTTGGTATAGGAAGGCTCCAAGACAGTTGTAAGACAGCAAAGGCGGGACAGGGATGAGTTGCAGTGTCAGGCCTCCTAGTTTGATGAGACATTATTGTTTTCGATAGTATGCTGTCCATCTTCTTGCCATCGCCACGGATATTAGAAGCCGAAGGCGACTTTACCCGCCAGGCGTCAAACTATGTCGTAGGGCCTGAGGATGGCGATCGTTCCCAATTGTGGATGAGAGAATTGGATATACCATGTACTATGTTGTATGGCACTCCGTATCCCATGCTACCGTACCTCGTAACCCATGTATGTGTGCTCTATCAGTGCAAATGATGGATCACTTGGCGATTTCTGTGCGACGTGACACAGCAGCCTGGGCATCTGAGAAGGGCGCAGATTCTGAGGCTTGGCGATGAGCCTTTTAATGTAATCTCTTGATTGCAAATCGGGTTTCAGCTTTGTAATACGGTGAACGATAGACTATTTGTGTAAGACCTCAATTTGGAATGTCCCTGTAAATGCATATGCTAGTGCAGAGTACAGTACATGCAGTACATGTACCCAGGTAGCTACAGAGACAAAGGTAAACGATACATTCCCTGAGAGCCCCGTAATCAATGTTTCTTCTTTTAAGATTCAAGCATTATCTTATTACTAGACCCAGTACTTGCAGCTTCTGGATTCTATCCGGCAGGTTCCCTTAACCCATGCTAATTCATCGGGGTCTGTATGCGCCGTGCCGCCGGAGCTGCATACGTACGCCATTTTGTGTTTATATGTCGATGTAGATTGACGTTACATGGATCCGGGTGTGATAGGTATATAGGATGGATCACCAATAGGATAAGAAAACAGAAGTTTATGCAGAGACGAGCGCTGTTAGATAGAACAACAGTGTGATGAAGACTCATCACATGTGTGCAGTAGGTGCTATTCGTGCTAAAAATAGTCACCATGAAGTACTACTAGCCCGTACCTTGAATTTTAGTGGATGTTTTCGCTGGTGTTGCCGCTTCTAGCTTCTCAGAACCTCTCCACTCCATCCCCATTTCCCCGCAAAGAGGCGCCGAACTAAGACTGCAAAGTTTCGTGCTGGACCAACAGCTGGGAGATTCGAGTAAATGCGAAGCCATCTGGATGGTGTTATTTGCCCTCCCAGGCCAGTTCCATGGCGGCAGCTCAAATATCGCTCAGCAGCTGGTTGTGTTTCCGACAGCCCTCCCAGTCAGCGGCTTCTCGGCCTGGCTGATGCAACTCGAACTGGAAAAAGCCACCCGAATTATACGTCGTTTGTTTCTAAAAGGGGACCCGACCAATGCAGCCTCAGCGTTACATTGCTCGCTAAATTCGCCCCCAGCGTTCCCAAGTTGGACATTCTGCCTAAGAGGGGCTGCAGGGCCGTCGAGCCCAATCACCTCGGATGGCGGAATCGGTACAGATAGGGCAAGTCAATGTTTGGAGCCGGAAGCTAAATCGACGAGGAGATGGCGTCCAGCTGTTTGAGAGTTGGAGATTCCCACGAACCAGAGAACAAGGCCCGGGATCAAGAAGTGGCCTCCGCCCTGGCTGGCTGGACTAAAACCATCTGCCGGAGTGCTGGTTCCAACCACTCACGAAATGACTTTGCCATCAGATGCCTCGCGAAATGCAGCTTCGTCACCTTCATTTGAAGTCCGGGCAGACACTCCGCGAGATCCCCTTGCCAGGAACACGGGCCGGCTGGAAGACACGCCCCCAAGCCCCGGCTGTGATGGCATACCCTCCCTTTGTTTTGCAGTCAAGCCACCCGGCGAACTATTCGCCAGAATGAGATGTAGTTAGCAGAGAGAAGATCTCATGCATCACATTCGATTTCGCACACATGACGGGTACCAGCCAAGGAAGTCTCTTCATTTCTGGGCATACGCTGTATGCTTGTCTTGGCTCGCATTCACTGCAACGTCAGAGCCGCCAGCCCGGAAAACCGGCACGGCTATGGGGCCTGCTTTGATAAGCCGCCGTTGACTCCCTCCGTTGGAGCTCAGACAGACCCTGAAGCCTTGCAATGGCAATCTCATGTGCCATCAATGAGCACAGCGCCTAGCATCGCCAGCTCCTAGTCGGTTGTGTGCTTGATGCCATTTCTCGATAAAAGTGTAGCTCGGTGGGTTCTCTCAACCCCGCCTGTCTTGCAATGTGGAGACCCAACGACAGATCAGACATTCAAGGACTGGCCTTTGTCACGAATAGTGGGCATTTCAGGTTCGTGGAGAAGGTTGGATGGCCAACTCGGGCGTGGAAGAAAAAGGTAAATTGAACGCGGACAGGGGCAAAACATGGCTAAACCCCCCCGACTAAAGTGCTTGAAGGAAGCAATCAGATGCCTCCACTCCTGGCAGCATCTTTGCTAGTCAGCCGCTAAAGATGTCTAGCCTCGCTCCCCGGGGGGGTAGATTTGGAGCTATCGTCAGAAACGCCACTGAGGGGGCTAGCTATTACAGCAACTGGACTAATTTCTCTTCACAGCTCGCTCGCTACTGTGAGAGTTGTGATGCCATGCTTGTCCCCTCTTCAATGGTCCTCGGCTAGTTCCAGTCAGCTTTTGGCTCATTGTACAAGCTAGATAAGCTTGTTAGCGAACATTTTTCCTCAATTTTGAGAGTCTTTGCGATACTGACGGCCCTTTCCTTTCTCATCAGAATGAAGAGCCGCTGTGTCTGCATAGGCAGTGCTGAAGCGAGGCAGAAGGGGGCAAAATGAGAGGAAGAGACCCTTGAACTACATGGAGGCCTGTATAGAGCTACCCTCCCTGTCAATCTCATGGATCTTGAGAGCCCGGCCATAAGCGTAGCTCAGTATGCGGCCGCTTGTCCATGGCACACTAGTACGGTACGAGCGTATACTTGTACGAAGCACATATTAGTAGTACTCTGTACATGGGGATAAAGTGATGGACAAATGCTTGTCGGTGCTGCATGCACGGAGCAATTGCTCATTTATTCTGATGGCACGTAATGGGAAAATGAACGACGTGCGCCTTGACGCTCTCAACCTAGGGACGTTGAAATACTACCGAGCCGGGCAGTCGTGTGTCTCTTGATTCGCGCTGGCTGCCGTCGAGGCAATTCTTAGCTCCCAATGCTACCCCTCTCGGTGAACCGTTAACGACTGGATTAAAGTTGGTGTGACTCGTCTTCGTCTTCTGCCATTCCCAGGGAGAGTGGTTGTTCGGATAAAGTTGGTGTGCTGCATGCAACAGATTCGGGGCTTGGTCACATCCAAGGACCGGTACCTTTAGAGGGCACCATCCATTCGCGTCGAGATTTTGAGTCCGAATACTGCATAGTCGTTCAGCTTGGAGCAGCTGGTTTCTCCAACTTTGTCTGGGCATTGTCAATCATCGCCATATGAGAGGTCCTAAGCTTAGAGTTCTCATACTCATACTCACACCTATATAGAGTCAAAGAGCCCCCCCTCTTTCTCCAACCCGTGGGCTCTGAGCATTGGTGTCTGGCTCGATCTATATCATTAGGATTGGCCTTGGCTCTTATTTATATATACGTTTGCACTGAGGCTTGTTGAGTTGCCGCAACTCCGAGACCTTTCCGAACCTCCAGACCATTTGGCTCTAGCGGACATATCCCGAGCCTCTCCGATCATCACAATGGATAAGGTTTCCAAGAAACTGTCACAGGCCAAAGAAGATGTTGTCACGGCCTATCGAACGGATGCTAACGTCAATCGAGCCAAGCGTTGGGCTGGGCCGATTGCTCGTCGCGTCCCATCTGCCGCCGCTGAGTATCTCTATGAGAAGTTCCCCATCATTCAGTGGCTACCCCGATACAACCCCAAATGGCTTTTGAACGACTTTGTCGCTGGCATCACAGTTGGCGTGATGTTCGTGCCACAGGGTATTTCTTATGCTAAAATTGCTACTATCCCTGTGGTGCATGGCCTCTACTCTGCTTGGATTCCGTCATTGCTTTACCTCTTCATGGGAACTTCAAAAGGTAAGTGAATAAATTTTCATCTGCTCCCTCCCCCTTTTTAAGATGCGCGAAAAACCATGATTATACATGTTTTGGTTTCAGATTGGCTGACTTGGACTTTTTCTTTTCTATTTATTAGAGATATCCACTGGCCCGACATCGGTTCTTGGTCTCCTCACAGCAGAGGCAGTTTCCTCCCTACCTGATGAAGACCCGGCTACGGTTGCTTCAGCCGTGGCATTCATGGTTGGCGTCTATGCTCTTATTGTTGGAGCCCTCAAGCTTGGATTCCTCCTCGATTTCGTCAGCGGCCCTGTCTTAACCGGATGGATCTCAGCTGTTGCTTTGGTCATCTTGCTTGGGCAAGTCGGCTCACTTGTCGGTTTAACGGTCGGTTCTACAACTGTGGAGATTATTCGCGGTGTCCTCGGCCATCTTGATAAGATCCAAGGAATGACAGCGTGTATTGGGTTGACGGGTATTGCGATGCTCTTAATCTTCGAGCATGTTGGCAAGACCATTGGCAAGAAGAACAAATGGATCAAGTTTGTTTGCACCAGTCGAGCTGCGGTTGTTCTCATCATCTACACCCTGATCTCCTGGGGCGTTAACAAGAACCGTAGTGAGAAGAACTACATGTGGGCTGTGACGGAGATTAATGCCAATGGACTCGCCAAGGCTAAGACTCATGATACCAACCTGCTCGCCAAGGTGGCTGGTCGAGCTGTGGCCCCATTTATCGCCATGTCTATCGAACATCTTGGAGTTGGAAAGGCTTTTGGTCTACGAAATGGATATGACATTGATCGTTCTCAAGAGCTGTTGTTCCTTGGAACCGCCAATATGGTTGCCAGCATTCAAGGATCGATGGCATCTGGAGGTGCCATGAGCCGTACGGCTGTTAACAGCGAAGCTGGGTCTAGATCTCCGATGAACTTTATTTTTACTGCTGGATTTGTTCTCCTGACCCTTTACGAGCTTGCTCCGGCTCTGTACTGGATCCCCAAGGCTACCCTTTCTGCTATCATTGTAAGTTTTTATGCATCTCTCTACGCTTGGCACCCGCTTGATATACTAATATATTCCTCTTCCCTTCTAGATCATGGCTGTTGCTCATCTCGTCTCTCCACCCAAACTCTTTTATCGGTATTGGAGAATCAGCTTTATCGACTTTATCGCTTCTATGCTAGGATTCTGGGTCACTCTTTTTACTACAACTGAGATTGGCCTCGCTGTATCTGTCGGCTTCAGTATCGTCTATACTCTCCTTAGGCTTGCCTTCCCTCACTTGGTCAAGATCTCTCATGCACAGGCAGAGAATAACCACTGGTCACTCTCAAAGAGCCGCCCTAATGACGCAGAAATTGATGTCCCTTCAGAGGCATATCTAGTCAAATTTACCAGTGATATGCTGTTCCCCAACGCTGAACGACTCAAGAATTCCATTGTTGAGGATGTCAAAGTTCGTTATGAAGCTTCTTCAGCAATGATGCAGGCGGCCGAAGAGAACCGAGTTTGGAACGACTCGACGAAGAGACGAGTCGTCAAGATCCGGCACCGTGAACAAATCACGCCCATCTCAACCGATGCTTATCCTTTGCGATACATTGTCCTCGATTTTGGAATGATTTCATTCATTGATACAACTGCTGTTCTATTACTGATAGAATTAAAGATGTCTCTGCGTAAATACTTGGGCAAAGAGTTGCAATTCCGCTTTGTCAACATGGCTCCCCAGGTTCTAGAGAGGTTTACCCGCTCAGAGTGGGAGTTCGTTCGTGAAGGCGAAGAGCGGACTGGAAATGACGACGTCATCTTCTCTTCCCTTGAGGTTGCTCTTTTGCACCGCGATGGAGACGAGAAAGATCAAAAGGTCGAGTTTATAGAGAAGGCGGTCGATGTTTAGGAACCTGAATAAGGTATATATGATGTAGCAATATGTGTTCAGATTTTTTTGCAATTTGAGCAATGGAACAATAGGGACAGGGCTTGGAACCCCTGGAGGAGTTAGGCTATGGGAATTCTTTTGTGATGGAATATGGTTTACTTTACGATCATGAAACGATATCTGACTGCTCAGGTCTTCCTGAGCAGCGCAACAACTTTGCTTCGAAATTTACAATTTATTTATCAAATTCTTTTCACTTTACTCCTAAAAGATGTAGAAAATCTTCCAACTCTATAATACGTAGCAACGAGGTCACAATCACCCCAAAAAGCGACTGAACTCCCCCAACTCGAGTCGAGGCAAGCTGGCCACCCTACGGGAAAGACGACCAGAGACGGCCAAACCAGACTACCAGAAGAATGGATTTAGTCTTTTAATGCACGTAAGACTAATGGCGTCAAGTCCCCCCCCTCATCCCGATAGTTTTCGTAACCGGACGAATCTCGGTATCGGGGGTAGTCGTCCAAGACTCTATGTTGGCGCTAGGGATACACTGCCCCCCCAATCGACATGATTTGAAGATGTAAGTTGAACTATTTGTTTTTTTACCCCTCTTACGTCTCATGCAATAGTAAAGCTGGGGTAAAGTATCGATAGGTTTAGCTGAACCTAGAGTGGAGATGGGCTGTCTCTTGTTTGCCTAGGACGTCTTTCATGGCAAGGAGGGCGAGGTGGGGGATAAGGGGGAGGGGGTGAAGGAATTGAGAGGCAAAATATGGAGAGAATAAACAGCAGGTGAGGAGAAGGAACTTTTTGTTGGAGGCAAAAAGCACGGCTTGGCCGGTGTCTGTTTTGGGGCCGTCATGGATAAGAGTTGGATGAAAAGGGGGTGTATGTAAGTTAGTATAGATGGAGACAGGGGCGTATAGAGGGCGTATATGAGACTCACGTATTATTTGTTAGGCCATAATTGGGCACTGGAAGGGGGTAAGGGCTCTTAGTACCACTTGGAGAAGAGCCCTGCTAGGGATTAGTTGTAGCCAGGCGGCCACAAGAGGCTGATATGTAATACACTCTTCTACTTCTTGCCCCATTGTACTGTAGCTTCAGATATACCCCCCTGTAGTCTAGTTCGTAATAGGACAGTGAATGAGGAGGCAAAGTCTGGGGAGTCATGTGCATGGGGTTATTGGAGTAGTAGTGTTCTTCAGTGGATCAAGTCTAGGTGGCGATAAGTGAGCTTGGAGTAGTGGTAGGTCAAATGGAAGCCCTCATATTGGCTTTTCTTGGTGCGGCGTTTAAGATACCTCATTGAGATGGTTATAACTACACTTGGTATTATTAATGTGTCCTTTCTGTTTATGTCTATGCATCCTTGGTTCAATATCGCAGAACCGGTGAATGTTACGTGTTGAGAGATTGTCAACTACAGTGTCCATTGTCTCAGGGAGAGTTGACAAGAAGAACAATCCCTTGACGGAGTCAGAGGAGAAAACAGCGTTGAGACTCTTCGCCGGTTCGTGGTCGGACGTCTTGCATCGCTGCTCCATGTTCGTCCAGAGCCGGTAGAAGGGGTTCAGGTGCTGTTTCAAGTCGTCGTCT
Organism: Trichoderma hamatum GD12; assembly: GCA_000331835.2. Lineage (NCBI taxonomy): Eukaryota > Fungi > Ascomycota > Sordariomycetes > Hypocreales > Hypocreaceae > Trichoderma > Trichoderma hamatum. The sequence goes on from KQ479160.1 coordinate 106,004, forward strand.
TCGTTATATCTCATGGACGTAAGTTGACGGAACTGCAAGATTGTCGAGTATGGGGTATCGCGATTAGACCGGTTTTGCAATACTGGCCATGTTTGGTGTGCCGATGCTGCGGAAGTGACCAGCATCATGATGCCAGGGTGCACAGCAGACATAAGCATGAGCAGAGCTTTGTTATCGTCTTTCATCCACTGGACAACCGTAGTGGTTTGTTCCACGGGAGCAACAGGCACGTCTGTGGATACAGCAGCGCCAACGGTAGGTGCGGCAATGGTTAGTCTGGGTCAAGGTCTGGTGTTGAAGATGATGTCCCATAACTTAGCAAAACGGAAGGCGATGGTCTATGCTGCTCGTCATTCCGGATAGTTGCTTCCTCTACTGTTGAGCTGCGGCAGGCTTGATGGATCAAGGGTGGAGGAGAAAGAAGAAGCCATGATAATGGTGAGTGAAGTATGAGGTCTGACGTAGGTAAACAACTGGTCAGTGGGTGTTTAGTGTTTGAAAATGACAATCCTGGAGAGATGATCTGGTGTTTCTAGTGCAGTGAGGTGGTTTATGGTGTGGTTTAGTGCCGTGCGGCATGCGACGTCTGACGTTGCGTTGAGGTTGGTGTAATTTGGTATTGGAGATCAAGAAAATAACCGTAGGAACCAAACGTTGATGGATATCGCTCAGTGGAGCTCCGAGCCCATCATCTGTTGAAATATATGACTGAAAGACAGTGTATAGAGATAGCTAAAGAACTAAGCTCGTGTGTCTTGAACGAAATCGTCAAGTAAGTCTATTTACATAAGCCAAACTCCAAATGATGGATGTATCAATGTTTGTTCCTTCCAACATCAATCACATCTTCTCCCCAATTTCCATCCTCTGTCTCTTCCCATTCTATATTCTCCAGCTCTCCAGCACTATTGTCTGCTGAAAAGGCTATGAGCATCGCAGTTACTACAGGGATGTTTCTCGTGAAAAACAAGTGATCTTTATTTAAGTACATTATTCGTTTTGCAGTGGATACCAGACCATTGTAATAGAAACGTAGAGCCAATTGAAGCATACAAGTATGTTTGGGAGTCCATCATGTGGGCGCTTAAGAGATTCCAGTCTTCATAGCCCGTGTGAAGGCGGCCAGCCAAAATGCCAACCTTCACTTTGAACAGAGATGCACGAACACACTGTATTTTATTGTTACAGAATTATCAACATTAGCTTACTAGCCGAATGTTTAAGAGACGTATCTTTATAATCATGGAATAGATATTCAGGGCTGAACATTATAAAGTAGGTTGCGGAGCTCCAGGGTAGCTCCAGGGCCGCTCATTTCTTGCCCCTTTTTCCTCCCAACCAGATCACAAAATCTGGCATTTATTCTTTGTATGGCCGTAAGTCGATTTGACCGTTTTTGCATATAAATTAATTTTTTCGGAAAATACGAACTGGTCCACAAGCCCAAAAATGGCAGCCCAGCCCGTCCTGCTGCCCGGAGGACCTATGACAAGAGCAGTGCGAGGCAGCCGGCAAAGGTACCTAGGCTGCAGCGGGCTACTTCTCCTGTACCATACACGAATCTTACCGGCAGTGGTTATTGCGTCCTTCTGAACTGGCTTGTAGACTCTGGCCTCGCTAGCGGTCGGTACATGACTCCTGCCAAAGCCCTTCTGAAAGTTGATCTCTAGGGTTCTAACCGTACGGAGGTTGCCTGGAAATCCTTTTCCGGATGGACCCTGGTGCGCCTCTGACTCAGTCGGATGGTGTTGGGTGACAGGGGAAACCCGCCTATAGCGGACGCCGCAATGGCTGAAACTTCAGGGCCTGGAGCCCCTACGGTTGGTTGAAAAGTTGGCTTGCTGGCTGCTGTGTCCTCTGCCACAATAGTCGGCTCAGGTGCTTCAAGCCCTGTGTTCCTCAGTTTAGTTGACTTTCTTAGGGACTTATAGCCCCCAAGTGGTGCTGTGTTCATGTTCCATGTTCCTTTTGTTAGTTGGCTGCCGGACTCCGTTATTGGGTGATTCCAGCCCCGAGGATTCGGCGTTAGTGGGTCCCGGGGAAGGTTCCTCGGGGGTGGGGCCGGATGTGCTGGACCCGGTCCAGGATAAAGGCCATATCTTCAGGTTGGTCTCCATTTCTTCACTGTATTATGTAAGACTTTGCCCGGCTTGAGAGTCATGGCTGCCTCTGCGTTCCTGAAGGCTCTGGGGCGATGCCCAATGCGAACAGCGGAGAGGTATACTGTGTGGGTGGCTTTTGCCGTGCGGCCAGGCGGCCAGGCGGGCGCTGAGGAGCGATGATGATGCTGTCGGACCCTGAGGTGGTGTTACCAGTGCCGAAGATTGCATCTCGTACCTCCTCTTTGGTGATTTCCAGCGCAAGTGAGATTAAGATCGGGGGAGGGACCGGGGCCCAAGCGACTTCGATATCTTCTTCCGCAGACTGCCGGTTGAGGAGCCTGTCTCCTAGGTGAGCGGCAATCTCCTTTGGGATTGAGTAAGTTATGCCTCCATCTTCTAGAGGCGGTAGCTAGGAGGGGCCTTTCCTCTTTCCGCAGTCTATAATTCGGAAGATGGGCTTCCCTGGTGCGACTGAGGCGATCGCTTTATCCCAGTAGGCGCGCTTCCTTATCCGAGACTATTCTGTAGAGGGCGTTGCTGTTTTTTGCAGTGCAGTTGAGGGCCACGCACTTCTGCTTCCGCGCATTCATCGTCCTACTAGCTGGTAGCATGGCCAGAGTGATGGACCTTGCGGCCGGATCTCTTGATTGCGAGGCGGAAGGTCGCGAAAGGGCTCGGGGGTATCCAAGGACCCCTATGATTGAGAGGCGTGCTGTACGAGTCGTGTAAAGGCCTCGAGGGCGTCGGGCGAGACATGGTATTTGGCCCTGGGCGCCTTTGGGGGCGTCTGGGTCGAGTATTGTACAGTAGTTTCGATTGCCTCGTGATCTGATGATCCTCAGGGCAGCTGGCTGTTCATTTGCGAGCTCGTCTTTAGGTTGCTAAAGACGAGGTCTATAGCGTATCCCTTGTCGCTTGTTCTCGGGGCTGAGTGCGCTGGGCTGTTCCACAGAAATCTCTCTTGCAGATCGTGAGTCGTGATTGTATTGGTAAACTAATTACAATTCCAAAGGGGTATTCTCTTTATAAAAACTTTAGCATTATTTAAAATTAGGTATATTATAGCATTACTCAATGAACCCCCTTTTTATACTTTATTAAAGAAACTCGTACTCTTGGTTTTCATCACGCGCGATATGAACATGATGCCAGTGCCAACCGCAGTAGTAACGCCAGACCAAAGCCACACGCCTGAAAAGCCTCCGGTGGATTGAATGGCACCAGCTATAGGGTTACTTGCGAGCACCGCAAACGACGAGAAACAAAATGCCATTCCCACACGTGTGCCGATAAGCTTGGGATCGGGACACAGCCCAATCACCACAACTGGCTGTAGTGCAAAGAATAAGCCGGTAACGCCTCCATAAAATGCACTCACAACAATGAGTGAGGCAACATTGCGTGTACCCTCAAAGGCAAACGCAAAGACGAATGTTGAGACGCTTGATATGATGAGCATGTTCAAGGGTCCTATATGCGAACTGAGAAAATTAGGTAATATGCGTCCCAGGGCTGACCCAGCATTCATAATTGAAATGATGTAGAAGCCAAGGTCTGCATTTGCAATTCCTGATTGAACTGCGTATACTTCCACGTAGAAAAACGGGGTGAAAGATCCAAGGAGATAGATGAAGTTACCACACAGAAAGACAACAAATGGCCAGTCAGTAAACGCAGTTACATCAACAGCTTTCCGACTGGCGCCAGGAATCATGCGTGGTTGAAGGAATAGTATTGGAAGCAGTAGTGTTGCGAGAAGAATAAACCCGATAACACGTACTGTCCAAGGAAAGCCAATCTTGGGTTCAAGTTCACGGTATACAATAGGTAAGATGATACTGGCAGTTGATTAAGTTAGTATATTCGTTTCTCAAGTGCATCGAGAATTGGTGTTTACTTACCCTCCAATTCCAGCCCCCGAGGCTGCAATTCCCTGAGCCAAGGGATACAGGGTTGTAAAGTAGGTTGATAAAACGGTAGGCGATAAGAATGAGGTTAGGCCACCGCCAAACCCAATTAGCAATGACTCAGCCAAGATGAACTGCCAATATTCACTGCAAAGGCTTTGCATCATTGTCCCAAAGACAATAAGCACTGCCCCTGCAGCGACAAGGAGGCGTGTATAGCCAGCATCGTATAAAGGTCCTGCAAAAGCAGTGGCAAAGAACAGAAGAAACGTCTGTAGTCCACCAATAAGAGATGCACGGGAGGGGCTGAATCGAAGATGGTCTGTGTAGTAGTCTTGGTAGATTCCAAAGGTGTTGATGAGACCTATTGAGGTTTTGGTTAGCCTTGACGAAGGTGAGTGTAAATAGAATGCTGTAGTTATCGCACCATATGTATTAAACATTAATGAGAAGCCACAAGCAACCTGTAGCCAAGCCTTCCACCCTCCATTAGGGCGCGTGGCCATCAAGTCAGCTTGAGTCAGCTGCGTCTTTTCCAGTTCCATGGTAGTGCCATTCTTATTTGGCGTGCCAGGAGAAGGCGTCTCCGCCGGCGTCGCCCCGCTCAGCTCGATGGCGGGTTCTCTGTCTGCGGCATTGGCATCGACTCCTTCCAGACCAGGTTTGATATCCGCCATAACTAGCGAAGAGGAAGGGCTGTGGATGAGTTCAGGCGAAGGGAGTGCCGCGGCAATACAGGGCACGCGAAAACCAGGCACCTCAGCTTGGGGATGGCAGAGAGGTTCATGGCTGAGAGCCGCCGCTCATATACCATATAAATGCGGCCCGATACGGATCGGAGCGCTCGCGACTAACTTGCTCAAGGGGGGCCTGGCGCTCGGCTCGGGAGCCTGTTCAACTTGCGCAAACCCAGCCAGGAGGCTAAGCCGCCAGCAGCATAGGGCAACCCAACAGCTGCCTTGATTTGTGGGCTCTGGTGATTGGCCGTGATGAATTGTGAGTAATTTGCTCACCCGATATAGCTGGCAGCTGCAGCCATGTTGCAGCGGTGCAACGCAGCGGGACGAGCAACAGGGTCCGGGCGTGGCGATCAGCCAGCAAAGGCTAGAGCAGGAGGATGGAATTAGGATTAGGCGGTGGGAAATAAGCCAAAGATAAAATAAAATAAAAACACGATAAAATAAGATAAAATAGAATAAAATAAAAAACACAAAAAACAAAAAACAAAAAACCCCGATACAGGGCGGGCAGCGGGTAAGCCGCAGGGGCCAGAAACAAGGAACAAGCAGAGCAAGCAGCCGCAATAAGCAGATATGTGGTATTCCGGCAGCATTGATCGACAGTACATGTGAGATGGTGGCAGCCCCGTTGGACCCTCTGAGCCGGTGCTGGCACCTCGCATTGTCCTTCCATCGTTGACATACCGCGGCTGGGATTTCTCGATCATCACGTCGATTCGGCACCTCAATCTCGGAGTGCTGACTTCTAGATTGGGATATTTGACGTCACGGCCTATACAAAGGGAGAGGGCAGTTCCTAAGTGATTGCCCAAGTCGCATGTATGTTAGCAAGAGATGGGCTAGAGCTGTAAGAGATGGGCTGGAACTGCAAGAGATGGGCTGGAACTGCAAGAGATGGGCTGGAACTTGGGAGCGTTCATAGTCATGTAGCAGAGAATTTTTACGTATGAACAACTAATCTTATTAGTATCCAGATGCCATGTTAGCGACTGGCTATCCATGCTTTGTTTATGATGAATGGTGGTGTGTACGGTGATGTGTACGGGTAGTAAGTCGTTCCGTGATGATGATCAAATGTGAGCACGCCATTGCATCGAGTGAGATGCTTCCTTGGAAGTGATCTTGGGTCCTAGCTGATTGCCTTATCCGAGGATCTTCCCGCGGTAAGGATTTCCGCGGTACGCCCTACAAGCATCTAAATTGTTATTTCGGTACCTTGAGCCGCTTGTAGAGTGACTTCTTTTTCCACCTTTTTTAATAGAGTCGCTAGGTTCATAGACTTGAATACATAGACATCGGCTGGTACCTTGCAAACACAGCAAATTACACCTAATAATGCTCTACCACTAGCAGAGAAGCCCTTTACGTTATAATTGCCCTATACAATCCAGTATTTGCCATTTTTTTCCATGTATGATGCTCTGAGGAACTTCTTGTTTTCTTCTTCAAAGTACTATGTCTTATTACTTAATAGAAAATGTACTTTCGCCGATCCTTGCCGAGAAGGTATATTGCTCGTACCCAGTGAACTGCAATAGGTATGTACATGGGCACCGCATTCCTTCGAAAAATTGGACAGTGGGCTTTTCTTCATAAAGTAATTCCCTAACTATCTTTGGCAAGCTGTTGACTGATTGTAGCAAATAGTGGAGGGGAATCTCATCCAACCACGCCCGGACAACTAACTATCCGTCTGACTTTCAGAAGCCAACGGGGACCGTCTTACCTTACGGATATAGTTTCCAACCGAGAAAATCTTCCAAACCCTTGTCTTCCCCTTGATCTTTCTTCTTTTGCTGGCGTTAGTGTTGCTATCCTTAATACTTGCTACCGGCCGCTAGGATTGAATTACCTGCCTTTTCGTTAAGGTTGTATCTCGCGTCAGATGAAATGTGACAGTCCCCTGAAAGTAGTAACGGCTGTGAGGCCAATCACAGCGCTAGCTCTAGAACGGAAGAAAGAATAACCTAGCAGTTGCCAATAAATACTATTAGATAACTATTGCGGTAATAATGACATACTTGTACTCATATGGTGTCATAAGAACTTCTGTACGATGAGACATCCGAGCCTCCTGGAGAGAATATTCTATTTGCCGATAGTTGAATTTATAGAATATGACATAAGCTATACTTACAACGTAGTACAAAATGTATTACTAACTTTTGTATTTTATTTTAACTATATATACATAAGAGCTCTATAACACACACGCTCTCTCTTTTCTCTTTGACGAGATACCTTATCATTGCTAACGCTACTCTATCATAAAGCTAGAATACTACATTATAGTAGTTCTTCTCCATTCTTATATCCTTTGTTTCTAAACCTTTTATTTCCATCCATGGCTTTTACAGTGATTATTATCGGGGGCGGCCCTGTTGGGCTCTTTCTTGCTAATGGCCTGCAAGCCTGTGGGATAAACTATATGCTTTTTGAAAGGCGACCTACTGTTCCCCCAACTACTGCCTTTGGCATTTTTCTATGGCCTCAAGTTACTAGAATGATGCATCAACTGGGTCTTCTCGATAGACTAAAAGAAGTCTCCCACCCAATGACGGGTATAATTCACAGTGCGCCTTCAGGGGAGCAAATTAATGCAGACACCATCTTTTCCAAGGCCCATAAGCTGTAAGCAAGAATATTGAACATCCTTTCTCTTTCATTTCTTTTTTCAGTTTGCTAAGCCTTTCTCTATCAGTCATGGATATCCTATTGTCGTGACAGATCGCGCCAGCCTTGCCAACACGCTTCTTAGCGGTCTGAAGGACATTGATAATCACATCTTTGTCAACAAAGACCTTCAAAATATTATTCCTCGAGAAGATGGCGTAACAGCGGAATTTGCAGATGGCACAAGCTATGATGGGTCTATTATTATTGGTGCAGATGGAATTTGGAGCACAGTCCGTGACCAGATGCGCCAGCACGCACCCGAAGGCCTGTTCCTGAAAAACCCATTTGAAGCTTCATATAAAGGAATTTTCGGAAGAGGGCCGTTAATTGACGGTATCACCTCAGGGCAAGGTATTGAAGTACACGGCGATGGGTGGCTGGTCCAAGCGTTTCCCTCTCAAAAAGAAACTCACATGTTCATTTACCAACGCATTTCACCAACCACTACAAAAGTTCCCTTCTCGGCAAATGTTACAGAAGCGGATGTCGCTGATTTCATCGACGCCAAACTGACGCCCAACGTCGCTTTCAAAGATATATGGAACAAACGCTTCGCCCAGGGCACTGCAAACTTTGAAGAAGGAGTCGCAACACTCTGGTCTTACAATCGAATGGCTCTGGTTGGAGACGCTGTTCACAAGGCAAGTACAAGAATACTGCTTCTTCTTCTTCTCCTTCTCCTTCTCCCTCCGCTTTTCCTTTTTCTTCTCCCTCTGATCCTTTCTGCAAGCTAACCACACTTGGGGTGCAGATCTCACCGAAGCAGGGCGTGGCTGCAAATGTTGGCATGGAGGCTGCGGCAACTCTCACTAATAAACTCGCATTCCTCCTACAAAACAACTCTAATCCCACTACACAAGAGCTTAGTAAGGCATTCATTTCTTATCAAAGTGAGTTGGAAGGCAAAGTAGGAACTTGGCAACGACTATCCCGCTTTAACCTTGAATCCGCTGTAGAAAAGAGCGGGCCATTACTTGAGGCTATGAGCGCCAATGCTGCTGCCCGCGTGCCGACTATGATTTCTAAATCATTCAAGTTTGAACAAGTCCCTTTTGAGAACCAGTACGAAAATGAATTACCGTGGGTATATTAGGGAACATCAATTGAGCAAGCCGGTATAGAGGGAAGGAAAATAGAAAAGTAGAATCGCCAAAAGCTTTTCTTTATACATAGCAATAAAAAAATTACTATATCAAGACGATACGCGTTCGGATTGCCATTCTGATTTACTATTATCGCGTGCTTTCATTCTTGAAATTTAACATATCAGTGAATTCTCACATAAGCATCACATACCCACCGCAACTGGAAGCTCCCCTGACTAGACAGCCTAGAAGAACTCCAGTTTCCCCGGCCCACGCTGCAACGGCTGCTCACCAAACTACTCAGTCGCGGAGACTTCCAGGATTGTCAAGATCGATTCCAGTACGACGCTAACCCCTGAAACCAATGCAGATGCCAATGTAGATGCCAATGCAGTAAGCCCAAGTACCCGAGCTACGTCTTCCTATGCTAGCAAATATGCCACCTAATCCTGATTCCTTCGGTACTGGATATCCCCAGAATTAAACCATGTTTTGGTCAATATGACCAATAGCGTTGTGGGCATTCTCAGCAACAGCAGTAATCCACTCTCGAGTTTTCACAAGCGAATCCGCTATCATGGAGAACCCGCGAGCCAAGAGACACTTGAGCCTTCCTCCTGGGCCCAATCAGGTGCGCAGATGACTAAATATTCGTCATGCAGGCATTGCCGTACGAATGAAAGGATCTCCCAGGATCCCTTCTATGGAGCCCTCAAGTGCCAGTCAACGCGCCACTATATTAAACTGGACCCGACATACCTGGTCCCAGGCCCGTCCCCGAAGAGCCTCCCCCGGGCCCACTAACACCGGCACCCCGGGGCCGGAATCACCCAACAACAACGGGGCCCGGCAGTCAACATGTAATTGCCATTGAACCTGCCACGGGAACTAGAGGCCCTGCAACTCCAACTCACCACAGGGACCTTGGGACTCGAACGAACGCTGTGTCAGGGAACATTGCACAGCTTCTAGGGGACCAACTAACCTACCGACTCTTCAGGGGCAAACCCCTGAGCCAACTACTGCGGCAGAGCACACAGCAGCCAGCGAGGCCGGAGCCTACAAGCAGTGCTGTTCAGAAGGATGCGATAAACACTAGGTACATATGTATTACCGCCAAGACATGATGCAGGAGGTAGAACCGGCTTGGCAGTCTGCCAAGGCCCCAGTGCCCCGGGCCGGCTGCCTCGCATCTGCTCTTCCTTACAGGTCCTCCAGCCAGCCGCGCAGGATTAGCCGCCGTCCTAGAGCTCGTGGTCTAATTCCTATTTTCCGAAAAATTAATTAATATGCAAAAGAGTCAAATTGACTCAGCTGTATAAAATAAGTGCAAAACTACATGTAGCTAGTAATCTGGCTGAAATAAGGGGAAACAAGCCAGTTCGACCTACCCTAAATCCAGATTGCAATAAAATGGCTATCTTAAACAACTTCGACCTTACGATATCACGAGATTTCTGAAAATCTAGTGGATTGTACGTGCATAACTTTCTACAGATCAGTTACATGTACCTGGCTTACTCCTTTGCTCGCTTAAGCTTTCGACTCTCAGGCAGCAGTTGTATGGTACGGGATCTGATGCAGTAATATGTGCGTGCAGTGTTATTTCCTTTTGTCTCAAGTTTATCCATTCTGCGAATCATTGGTCTGTCTGTCCATTGTGGCTTGAGGAAGCTATGTTTGGTCTGGTGCAGCCCAATTTACCTGTGCTTCTGCCCCAGTTCTTGCCCCTTCCTCTCTTATTGCTCTTTTTAGACTTAGTCTTGGCCTTCGTCTTGGCCTTCGTCTTGGCCTTGGCCTTGGCGGTGTTCATCGGTTGATCGGAGTCAGCCTTGGCTTCATCCTTATCCTCGATTTCGTTGCCGGTTCCGTCCTCATCCGTGCCAAGCGCCAAATCAGGAAGAATGTCAGCAAGGTCTTGGATTGTGAGGTCGGCATTCCCTATCGTGATACTAAGATCTTCAAAGGCTTTCTCCACATGACGATCTCATTCTTGCATTTCGCGGGATATCTTTCCGTATAATGGGAGATGTGGTTCATATGGTCATGGAACTGTTTGTCAATTCGGCGATGCTCTTGTTCGCGGAAACCCCCTTTGAGAAGGACAAGATCTGGAATAATGTATACCACACCCAGCGGCATGGCTGGCCCTGGGACAAACCTTTTTCATTACCGCCAACCTCATCCGCGAGGCTGATTGAACACACTAAACGACATAAAACAACACCCCACCCCTTAGGTTACAGCTCTCACCGTCTGACTTTAACATCACAACTTCTTTCAAAACAGAAATACAACCTGTAAACTATAGAATGACTACAACTACTGCCGAACTATTTACTTCAAGTAAAACATCTCTCTTCCTTCTATTGCGCTTCCCATGCAGTACGCACTCAGTAAAGGAAAAATATTTTGCTTGCAGTGGGTAGTTGGGTAGTTGTTGGCCTGATTGCTTGAAGAAGATTGTTGGTGTTATATGCTTTCCATGTCTCTTTTACAGCGCTATTGACTTTTTTACTAGGGAATCGTTATTCAACGCCTCAGTTCCGTTATCCAGCACCGTTGTAATGGAATAAGCTGGTCAGTCCACGTATATATATTTAAGATATATATAACAATTCCCCTTTACTATTACATTATCATCTAGAAACAGAGAGACTCTTGTAGCTGTAGAAACATCAAGTGTTTTAATTTAGCGGATAGGTGCTGTAAGTTAGTGGATAGGCGCTGTATTATCGTGTCTTGTGGTACATGTATGTATCGCACTATATTATACGAACCGCTTTTTGGATGCTCTTACGCGGATAAGCTGTCCCTCAGCATACATGTACCAATTAGTAAGTTTCATTCTCTTATTTAGTCAATCCCCAGTTAGTACTAGCACATTCAATACGCTATTGAAGGTGCTAGTACAGATTAATAGCCCCTGACTTTGCTAGGAAATGTTCCGAAAATGATTGACAGGATTTGAAGGATTCCTACGCTTGCAGGGGCTTGACCGAATATATACCCTTGACATTGAATACAAGCATTAAGTAGTAGATGGGTCGATGAGTTCGTTAAAGAGATTCTTCAGCACTACCTACTAACTAACCAACTTCTTATACCCAGGCAACTTCCGCTTTTGCCAAAAGAATGTGTGCTCAAAGATTCAAGCTAACTGTGCTTGTTAAAATGGAACCAAGATTCATAAGAAGACTTGGGAGTAATAGGAAGGTCGATATTGAGCAAATTTACTTCGTGTAACTTCGTATAGAAGAAATTCAAGTATTAATCGAATGTTACAACACCTAGCACCAGTGCTAGCCGGAAACAAGATAGCTGTAACTACTAATAACCAGATATAGTAAGACCGACTTCTATAAGTTCGCAGAGCTCGGGGCTCAGATTCGCAGAGCTCGGGCTCTCGGGGAAGTCGGGGGATCAAAGCTCGGAGGCTCGGGGCTCGGGCGGTTTTTCTTTTTTTGGCCCCTGTTTGTTTGTTGGGCGGGTAAATCGCCGATGCTGTGTCCTATCTTTTTCCCTGTTAAGTTTTGGTAAAAGATATCAATAAGGAATAAGATAATACGATCAATCGGTCCGATGCAAGAGCACGTTTAACAACGTGGCAGTTCTTCGGGGCTTGTAAAAAGTTGCGTCTCCTGGACTGTGAAACACCCAAGTTTAGTAAAGCTAATGAATGGCATATTTTGTTTAACATTTAATTTTATTCAAGTCCTTATTTCTTTTCCTTTTTATGAATATCTTTCGTATATCATGTCTATGCCTTACCATATAAGAATTTAAGCTATAAAAGTAAAATTTATCTTAAAGCTACTAATAGTATTAATAATACGTAGACGCCTGAAATCTTTAAAGCTATCTGTCCTAGGCTAGATAGCCTGTATTACTATGCCCAATACAAAGATGACATGTGAATGAGCAATAGGTATTATCCCGGCTATACCTGATACTTGTAACGAGTCTGAAGGCGGTGCTAAAAGAGTCCATTTCGGCTAGCCAAAATGCCATATGATGGTCGAAAACGTTTCTAGCGTCGATTTTTAAAATGTAGCTTAGTTACAACCATTTACACTTAAATATTCACACTTTCTGACTAGTAGCCAACGAATACTCTGTACCAAGTAACTTAGACACAGTACACTTCTTTTTTGCAATTGGGCCCCGTCCAAGTTTAGTTTATTTTGTTCTTTTACCTTATCATTCACTTGTTCTATATTACAATGACATCCTCAATCATAAGCGTTGACTACCGCGGGCGCATTGCGGTTGTCTCTATTAATAACACCAAAAAGCTCAATGTGTTGAGCCAACAGCAGTATTTCGAGCTCGCGTGCCGCATGAGAGAAATTGCTACTCATGATGAAGTCTTCATTACCGTGATAACTGCAAAGGGGCGTTACTTCTCCGCGTATGTACAAGCATCGTCTCACTTCCTTGCGAAAACAAATACTTACCTTCAGCAGCGGCTTTGATGTTGGCAGTAACCCTCCCTTGCCAAAGGGGGAGGACGAGATACGCCTGCACTGGCTCAAGCACTTTCTCGCATTCAATATTAACATCACCGATGCCTTTGCCAAACACCCAAAAGTCTTGGTTGTAGCTCTCAACGGGCCTGTGATTGGACTATCTGCATCCATCACGGCGTTTGCAGATTTTGTGTACTGCGTTCCAGAGACAGTTCTTTTCATGCCATTCGCATCTCTCGGCCTCGTTACTGAGGGCGGCGCCTCTCGAGCCCTAGTTCAGCGACTAGGACCATCAAAGGCGAGAGAGGCACTCCTCATGTGCAAGAAGATCACGTCAGACGAACTCCTAGCTACGGGTTTCGTTAACAAGATCTTCCCCTGCGGCAAGGGTGAAGAGGACAAGTTTCATAAGCTTGTATTCGACGAGATTGAGGAGCAGCTGGGCGATCAACTTGTGGGAGAAAGCTTGATCCAGATTAAGAAGCTCATTAACAAATCCGAAGTGGAAGCAATGGAGAAGCAAAATATCGCCGAGGTATTTGCTGGCGTTAACGCCCTAGTCACAGGGCTTCCACAGGCTGAGTTTGACAAGATTTCTTCTGGTCGTAAGCGCTTTAAGCTGTAGACAGCTATTTGTATAAGTTACTATCTAGAGACAATAATTACTTTCCTTCCGTTGAAATCTAGCAAATTGATGGAGCAATTGGTAATCTTCAGCCGTCGCAAGCCACGGTAGTGCTGTTAAGATAAGCGGCCACCTTCCCTGTAAGAAAGAATAATACCGCGATGTCCATGTCAATCGCCAACCTCTCTTCCGGAGATCATATCACATTAGATTATTAGCACCAGCAGCCTTTAGCATATTATAAACTACATTTTTTAGTTGCTGTTAATTATCGTTTCCCCGATGATTGGATGAAAATAATTCATAATAACGCGATTTACACAATGGCATATGAATATGATATTTTGGAACCTGTAAATCTAATAATATTTTCTATACAAAGTCTGTTATAGCTAGCATCATAGCCATTGGTTATCTATACAAGTTGGCTAGGTTCGTTTTTTGATTTTAGAAACAAAGATCTATCCGACGTAGTGAGTGAAGGTTACCCGTATATGCTGAAGCCATCTCGACATAAACATTTCCGGCATGTTGACATTCCACACATGGAACTATTATATCTTGGACTTGGGGTTTGACTTTGGTTTGGATGGAAGGCCCCGAGCCTTTCCAAATCCCCAACCAACTATAGATATCATTAGTTAGGAGTTCAAAATTAAATCAAGTCTGCCTCTTGGGGGTCTTGCTTACATTGGCTTGCGACATGAATATCGACGCCCAGCTCGTCAGCCCACTGCCAGACCAGATTTGGATTCTTCACAAAGGCTCGCCCCGAAACGACGACGTCTGCGGCCGATGTATCCAGGATATCCTGAGCCTGCTGTCCTGTTATAACGCTGCCGCTGACACCAACAATGACATTTGTGCCTGCCACAGCCTTCTTTATCTGCTCGGCCAAGCGAACCTGGTAGCCCTTTCCGTATTTCATTTTCTGGCGGCGGTCGAGAGCGCCACTGGAGACGTCGATATAGTCGACTCCGTGCTCTGCAAGAATTTTGGCGAGCTTGGTGGATTGCTCCAAGTTCCACTGGGGAATCGACTCGTCGTACTCCAGATGGTCAGTCGCCGGCAGGCGAACTCCAATAGGGAAGCCGGCGGGGACCTCGGCCTTTACCAAATCCACAATCTCGACCAGGAGACGGATTCTGTTCTCAAAAGAGCCACCATAGTCATCCTTGCGCTGGTTGGCAGCTGGAGACAGGAAGCTGTGGAGAAGGAAACCAAAGGCTGCCTGGAAAAGAATTGTCTGCGGAAAGTTAGAAAGCGATATCTCACACAATAACAGCAATGGTTCGGTTGCTCACATCGAAGCCCGCCTTGAGAGCTCTCTTCGCAGCCGCTACCCAGTCCTTCTTCAGGGTCTCAATGTCGGCCTTGGTCATTTCCCTGGGCATACACGTATCAGGGCTGAATGGCAGCGGGCTGCAGCTGATAACCTCATTGGGCCATCCGAAATCCTGAAATCAGTTAGTTTCGAGTCTCATCTGCCAAGGATATCTGATGCCCGTACTTTGCTTTTGGCAACTTTTGTCATTTCCAACCACGGTGAGAGTCGGCTTGACTTTCTCCCCGCGTGCTGAAGCTGGATGCCGATTTTGGTACCTTGACTATGGGCAAACTCAACGATCTCGGCGAGAGGCTCAATGTGTGCGTCGCTCCAAAGACCAGCGTCCGAAGGCGTGATGCGGCCATAAGGGCTAACAGAGTGAGCTTCCATAAAAATCAAGCCTGGGCCACGCGCGGCAAAGCTATTAATCAGAGATTTATGCCATTGGGTAGCGAAACCGTCCGGAGATGAATATCTGCGTTGCTCAGAGTTAGCCACGTAGAGCATTCGTATATTCAGGGTTCTTTTAACTGGGATTCGTACTGGCACATTGGGGACACAATAATGCGATTGTGAATGGTCATTCCTCCAATACTGATAGGCTTGAATAAGCTCGGACAGTCTTTGTCTTTGGCAGTGCCCGCAGCCGGCTCCTGTCGAGGCGTGTAGAACGAAACCTAGGTCTGCATTTAGAATCGTCCCAGTAGAAGTGCATTTTGCTGTTAAGCTGCCGGTCCTCGACTTACACCGGGCGCGGCATCTATTGCGCCAATTGCTCCTTGCAGAGGTGGTGCCATCTTGCTGTTGTTGCTATTGTTGTTGCTGTTGCGGTTGGTGGTAGTGATGATGATGGTGGTGGTGTTTGTTGAAATGTTTTGTTTCAGCTTCAAGGCTGTAAATCAGTAGCTATTCGTTTTGTCGGTAGGTTACAGATAACGAAACTAATATCATTAACTAGTAGCTACATGTAGTTGCCATTTCTTCAGCACCTTGAACAAAACTAACTTGATTGGTCTAATAAGCCGAAGAAAACGACGGTAAGCATTTAGTACTACGTAATCAATAAGAAGAAAAAGTGTAATATCTGTTTTACTAATTAAAAAATTAATATATATCCATGGTTTTCTCTATACTAATATTACTTAGTAATTTAGTAGCTAAACCTCATATTGGCGAGTAGTAACAAAACTATCAAGTAGAAACTAAAAATTTATTAATATAATCCTGGCTTGACACCTAAGCTCGTATCAGTGGAGAGTCTCGTGGATAAAAGGACCGGAAGACAGGAAGATGAACAAGCTGCCTCTCGGTGTAACCGTGAGGCGTAACGACGCTGAGACGGTACCAAACCGTTGGCATCTAGATTAAGATCTTGAATCTGGAACTCGGAACTCGCAGCTAAAATAGGGGCAGGGTGAGCACTAGCGAGCGATCTTGATCCTTCGGCACATGATCTTCGCGGAAATGCTGACTTTCGGAACACATTTGGAAAGAGGATTGCGCAGCTACAGTCTAATCCAGGCCGTAGCCTACCCACATAAAATGATGCATTTGCCGTCATCGATGCAATGCAACATTGTCTACCGATGCGTCGCTTACGCATCCAATGAATAAGCTAACTCGTTTCCCAATTGGATGATTGCAGGTGCTATAACACGGTTATTGGAACGAGTCAAGAGAGGTGGGGACCAGCAGTCGGTCTCGCGATTGATTGGGGGGGTTGTTCTCTAATTGAATGAATAGGCGATCTAATAGACCAATAGAGCTTAACCTCCGTATTGAGGCATGTGAAATGGTGTTTCTCAGCCATTGATATTGGATGCCTTCTCTGCAGGATCCAGGACCATGCTCGCCGCCTAATATGGCAAGATGCAGGTGTCAGCAACCTAATAATGGCCCCGGCCCGCGATGTAGTAGTAGGTATTTCCATAGAGCTGAACGACTAGGCACCACCTCATTACAGAGAGATATCCCTATCAGCCCGGGAAAATTGACTCTTGCAGCCACCCATAGCGAGGAGCTGAGACGCGGTGCTGCATTTTTAATACCTCATCATATTTGGAACATGCAATCTCAATTTCTCTTTGTCTTACAAACAGATTGGTAATTTTGTATTTCATTGTACAGTATCTCATTGAAGAGGAGAAGCCAGGTTTTGATGCATCCAACCTCGTAAAAACAACTAATGAGAATTAGTTTGCACTTTTGCGCTTTTGGTTTAGTTTACACGGGACCATCCGTTGCCGTTTTTTTCGTGATGCCCTTATGCTTATGGCTCACGCCACCTCCGTACATGTAGTGATGTCTCGGAGGAGTCAACTTCAACTACCGTACCGTATCGCCTCGAAACTGAGGACTGTGGATTCTGATGGAAAGCCCTCCACTATATACTACAATCAGCCAACACATTGCTACCAGGAATAGTTGGGGGATTAATTTGTAAATCAGGCCCCACAGACCAGACCAACGTTTTGAAGGAATGCGGTGCGGTATGCCTATTTCAAGCCACGATATATCTCTCAATAAATGTATTAAAA
>KQ479161.1:0-48058 GCA_000331835.2 Trichoderma hamatum GD12
GGGGGCGAGATTTCTACGTGGCTGTAGTATACCTCCATGAACCATGTGCTGCGGCGCTAAAAAAAAAACACACATGGACGCAGTGGCGTCAGAGTAAGACATGCAGCTCTTCATTCCCACGTCTAGCGATTCATAGTGAGACAAGAGGGATCAAGGGCAAAGGGAAGCAAGGAGTAAATAAAAATCAAGCCGAAGGAGAGCAGGGCTATGGGGTGGGTATCTCTGGTTCATACATGGGGTCCTCTTAAGGGCAGAGCAAGCAAAGTGAAGCACGTTCCTAGCCACATATTCATGTGCTCAGCTAACAAACAGCTGTACTGAGTCAACTGATTCATGCGCATGTTTAAATGTGCCAGTGCTGTCCTTGCAGTTCAGCTCTCAAACGAAACACACAGGCGAGACTAGCCCACGCCTGCGGTGTTAAAACTTCCTTGGTGGCATCATGTATGTACGTACGTACGCGATGTCTGTACGCGACTGTGCTAGAAGTTCAGCTGGGCATGGATGGAGCATGATAAACAAACCAGCCATGTTAGCCTGACACGAGGGCTATATCTGCCTTCTTGCAGAAAGATAATGTCCGGCGACAAATTTTGGCTATTAGCATGCATGCCCTGCCTGAATTGATTGCTTCTCTCTCATCACCAGCATGCCTAGACCCCCATGGTTTGAAGCGTCTTCTTGCATATGGCCATTTGTCGGCGCATATCTTGTCGTGGCTGTTTAGGACCACTAACTACAATCGAGTACGCCGTATATGCAGGCTGCGGCTTCGGGTGGCCAGCTCATGGCGGCGTATTCTAACCAGTCATATGTTGGCTCACCTCCTTGCATGTTTTTCTTTGCTCCGATAGCTGAGTATCCGATCCAATAGTACGAGGGCAACGCTGAGATGGCCGCACAAACAACTCCCTAGCTAGTTTGCATGTACGGTGTCCTGGAAGCCAAGACTCTCAAGTTTATGCCTGGATTTTGCACCCGCCTTTGTCTTGGCTACCACAACACACCCAGCCTGTTGGTTTTGCGTCGTGAATCTTCGTGCTACTATAAATACCATGGAATCACTAAATAGAGTAGGTAAATACCCGATTTAGAAACCCAACCCCAGGTCATCATGATTATTAGCAAGAGATGACAGAGAATAGTAATATATCGGCCGTTCGTCGGCTGCAGTTTCCGCTGACAGCAGGGCTAGTCCAAAGCAACAGGGTTATCGTTCGTACATCGTAGCACTTGTACAGTATAGCCACTGCTGAGAATCCCTGGTGTCTTGAATTGCCGCAGGGATGCTGATTCACAGTACTGAGCACCAGTACAGAATATAAGCAATGGAAAATGGAAGTGTTGTCAACAAGGGGCCATCCCAGCACGAGGTATTCACGAAAGAGCTTCGCTCTAGGTATATCAGATACAGCCGCAGTGCAGTACAATCCTCCTAACCAAGGTGGTCATAAAGGAGATTGTGCTCTCATAGTAAACACGGCGCAGAGATTGGGAGGTCAACTCGCTTCGTCTAAATCGAGCCGCGACCTTTTGCAAAGCATCCGCCTATCTTGTGGCGATAGAATGCGCACACAAAACAAAGGATGGGACCATTCCCTAGCTCATGTGTAGTCGGTTTTGGTTCAGAGGGACATATAATTCTGCCCAGACCACCTTAGTGTTGGCGGCTGCCACACGTCCGAAAAACTAACAGCTCAGTCCAGACCCTTCCAGTGTGGAATGGCCGTGTCAATTCCACCCCCCCAGTCCCATCGGCGTGGCACATGCATGGTATGAAGTACTTTATAGCTTCTGGGAGTACGAGCTGTGGTCTGGTACTAGTAATATAGCTGGTGTGGGTGCCAAGGTAATTTAGGGAGGGAAGACTTTGATACCTCGATCCGATTGAGCGGCTAGGCTCCGAGAGCGACACACTTGTGGTAACTTCTAATATACAATGGAATTATGATCGTCTGAACACGCTGGTGAGACACTATCAACAAGACGGCACAGCATAGCCAACTTAGTAGCTTGGAAAAAAGAGAATAGTGCTCGAATATGAGCCAAAGCTGAGAAGGGGAGAAAACCCCGCGACAAGACAATACACTTCGCCAAGCCCGTACTTGGTACTTGGCGTAGGTTCGTTCGTTGCATGTATGTAAGATTGAGTAATGTAGGAGGATGTCACGGTGGGCTCGCCGGACGGGGCTACGCAGCCCCTTCACTCAACCCCCACTCACATCGACGAGATGTGATAGAATAATAGACGCTTGTCAGAAAATTTCCGTCTGGTTTCCTTGCCGACTACGGGTTAGTGGCCATGGCCGCTAGGGGCACTTCGCTTTCAGATTCCCGTTTCCGGCTGTTGCTTATCTTGGCCACTGTTTTGTTTTGGTGTGGTAAAAACAAGGAGAAGCTTTTCTAGCCATCGCGTTCATTGGCCGCCGAGCCTCCCCGGGATGATACTCGGAATAAGTGAAGATCGTATTATTAGCCCCTCGCAGATATACAAGAATACCCACCAGATAGTTGGTGGTATTTCGTACGGTAACCGCACTGTCCATCATTAACGTATTGGGAATGAACTGTTGGCGAGATGATTGTTTCTCTCCTTCTCTCTGGCCTTGCTGTCTAATCCCTGCTCTCGCATAGCCAGCCGGATCCAAGAGATATCGCTGGGTGTTGAAGATGACATCCCGCGGGCTTGACAAGAGTATATGCACGGGTACGGTGCTCTGTACTGAGTACCACTTGCATGCAGGCCCATGGCCGGGAGCCCAAATATCCCGTGCCGTGCAGCACGGAGCAAATGAAACTGCACCATTCTGTACTTTGTAATTCGGTTCCATATGTATTCGCAGCCTAAGGCTCGCTAGCCGAAATCTGCGCCTTCCTACCGGAACAAGTCTAGATGCATCAGACCCCTTGCTGAGAACCACGGTTTAGCATCTCGTAGATGAATGCTTGTGAGGTTTTTCCTTTTCTCGTTGCGTGGGGGGTTTGCATTCACACCCTTTGCTCGTTTTCCTGCGAAAGATGCCACAAGTGCGAGCTCTTTTTTACTTTTGATATCGGCGTGAGTGCGCCTCTGGGAAATTTTTGTGCTATTTCCCCCAGATTCACACGACGACGGTACCCCTGCCCCCTCCCCCCCGGAAATTTAGCTCCTCAATAGTCCTGCGGCCATCAGAATGAAATGGGGTCCCGGCGGGGGTGCGCCGTCAAGGCCATGGGAAAAACAGATGGCCTGGGCCCTTCGAGGCACTGGTGCCCGGCTGGATCCTAGCAGTTTTTCGTTACTTTGGACGATACGTGATCAGTTCTTGATGACCGCCATCCTCACGATACCGCGCAATCGCGAGCAGCAGGCTTTCTGAAAGCCCGCGGTCTGACTAGCGACCAAGTGCCCACCATGGCAGTGGGATGTCACCTACTAAATTTGGAGGAGGGTTGAAGCTGTTGGTTTGGTCTGTAAAATTGTTTAGAAAATGATGGCTCCTCTTGCGAAATTTAGTGCTCGTACGAGTACAAACGTACTGCAGGCAAAGCCTCCAAGCTGGAGAAAGGATCAGTCCAGGATTCAGCGCTGATCTCTTTTTTGCTCCTTGCGGAACGGCTGCCGAGCAAATGACAGGCATGCAAATGTGGTGACTGTTGATTTCGGTTGCAAGTTTGTATGCTTGTGCAGCGGGCGATATGGGGCGTTTCTCCATATAATGCACGAAGCAGATGAGGGCATTACGGAGAATTTCGATTGGAACGTTGGAGGGGAAAAGCCAAGCGCACGCCACTCGGTGGGTGGTAGATTAAGGTATAGTAGGTCGCAGAGATGGTTACTTTGGCCGCGTGCTCGGAGTTGCAAAATTGGTGCAAAATACAAAGTACCTTGTACCCACTTCGTGCAGTGCTTCCGAACGCCCAACGGCAGGAATGAAGGAAGCGATTGCCATCACCAGACCTTGCGCTCGGTTAAAATAATTTCCCGCGGCCAATGCTGGGTTTCCGGCGACATTCGACCTGCTTGGGCGACACGGACGACTCGTGCCCTCAGCTTCGTGCAGCTTCGTGCAGCTTCGTCGCTGCCATTGCGATCGCCATGCACAGCATCAAAAGCGAAAGGCTCTTGGCCGCTCAGGCCACTCGGGCCGCACTTTGCAATCTGGTCCAGAGCATGTGAGTGCAAAGGCACTTCTGCTTTCCATGCTGAAGGCTAGAGAGGCAATAACGTGCTGACAGAATGCAGCTAAAGGTCTACCGCGCCGCCACTTGTCACCACCAAGATATAATGTCCTAGCTGTCTGCGGCTAAGAGTTCGTGCCTCCAGATGGGATGGGCGAGATGCAAAGTACGGGTACTTGTTCGGAGTAAGGAATGCAGAGAAGCCGTACTCCGCCCCTGCACCAGGACTCGTATTAGCGAGGTAGTATTCCGTACAGGTACAGGCCTTCAATCCTTGAATCAGCGTGTGCTCGTACAGCACTTACTTCGTAGGTAAAGTGTGGTTCGTTATTAAGGGGGTTCCTTGTTCGGGAATTTCTAGGCCTAACGCCATGTGCTCGTCCCAGGATTTGCATCACTATCAGGTTTTGCGCTTCGAATGCTACATACTTTGAGATTCCTTGTACGGAGTACTCCGTACCTACAACATCAGGCACCAGGGTGTCAACCATGCTCAAATGCCTAAAACAACCAAGATTCTCGCATCTGCTACGTACATGCCATGCCTATGGTTATGGAATACAGATGGCAATACGGAACACTGCTCCTCATTATACCGCGAGATTTTGCGACTATCCTGTTCGCAGACGTCCAAAGTATCAAGTACTGATATGGAGTATACCTACATGCAGGCGTCATCCGACTAGCTTAGCTACTAGACAGCCTCTCGTTCTTCAACGCCTAGGAGCTAGGCGTTATATGTCCTAGAGCTCATTAATCAAGGCCCGGGTGAAAAGAAGTGCTTATGCTATGCTATTGCGGAATTCTTGCGCCTTTCTTTATACGATACCTACCACACTACCGCACTAGGGTGCCTGGGTCTTGGTGTACAGGCCAGAGCTCTAGTTGATAGTTTTGGGATTTCCGTGGCTGGGCATGGCATTTCTGGACTCGTTGAGAGACGATTCTGATCCCCACGGCCGCTGTGGACCTGGAAGAGAGTCTTCGCCCGCTGAGGTGAGAGATGAAGAAAAAAAAACGCACACTATTGCAAATACGACGAGTTTATGCCAAGAGAGAGCAAGACAAAGTAAGAGGAGAAACACAAGGTGTCTTCTACTATGTATCACGCACAGGATATCCTACTTGGGGCACAAACAAGCTTATCAGGGCTGCATTAAGAAATCGTCTCATCTCCACAGCCTGTAACGGCCAACTCGGGATACTCGTTGGATTGCATTGCCAGTGATCTATGGACAGAAAGTCTCCCCACCTGACACAATAAAGCATGCGTATTCCTATCGCTCTTGCTTCGACTTTCTTTATCTCTACAAGAAGGCATAGGCTTTGCACCGTTAGCGCACATATTAAAGCTGCTAGTCGTGGGCCGGGCTCTTTGGCCGCGCTGGCTAAATGGAAACCAGGGGCTAGGAAGCGAGAGCCGCGAATGGGCGCCAACTACTATAATACCTACTACTACTACTAGTAGTAGTACTACGGAGTAGTATGACTAGCAACTAGCGCGTCGTCGGGTCGGGGGATTTAGCCATGCATAGATCATCGTTCCGCTTGGGTCGTCTTTCGCATAGATGACGCATCCGGAAAGGAGGCCGAGTAAGAAATGCGGAGCAGTCAATATATCCATTGTGCTGCTGGTACAATGAGAGAGGGGGAAAGGGCAAGGAAATCAGAGCTTCTAGGAGAGAAGAAAAAACTATAAGTGGGAGAAGGAGAAAGACGGATAATAGCGATGCTGCATGGCTGGCTACCAAAAAAGAACACAAAAACAGCGTCAGTGTCAAGGGTGCTCCGATGGAATCGCCCTCACGTAACCCTAAGGTGGTACTGAGGACTGATTGGGAGATGTCGATCGAAAACAGATAAAGCACAGATTTGCTACAAAAAGCCGATACCAAGACACTGGCCCGGAAGAATTCTGCCTTTGTTTATTCTTCCGGTCTTTGTCTCAGATAAGAACAAAGCGGGCAGCCTCATCCTAGTGGACGACTAGATCACATCGCGACTGGACCGGAGCCGAGTTATTGGGTCAGATTGGGTCAATGACTGCGGTACTAGCAGGTTCCTGCAAGGATTCATGCAGCTTGTAGTATTTTGGGAGGAATGAGCGCCTGACTGGCATTGAAGCATCAAAGGCCGCATCAAAGCGGGTCTTCTCTTCTGCAAGCTGCAGTAGAGTCACTACTACCAGGCGGCTACCTCAGAAACTGTCTATAAAGACAGCTTGGTGCTTGGCCCCAGCTCCCTGATCTTTGCTGGAGGGGGGGGTGATCCTCAAGATCCGAAGCTAGAAAGTGGAAATATATCGTGACTAAGCAGCTCCCGGAATAGAAACATAATATCTTCTGCTAACCATCGCGCGGTGACGACTAGGATTCCAAGAGCTCCTGGTATATATGTTCAGGCGAGGATGCATCGTTTTCAATAAGAGTACGGGGTGATACCTTTCCCCAATTCAGACGACGCCGACAAGGGAAACCGAATTCATACTTCGTACTTGTACTTGTGTCCTCTCCGCTAATTGGAGGGGCGGGAACAAGGATCACTCCGTCGGGTGAATTATTATACTAGTATCATGTGTCAATATCTGGTTTCGGGATAGCACGTCATACAGCTACGCGGGTACTGTACAGGTAGTATACCTCCTTGTTCGCCCCGGCTGCTTGTGCAGAACATCCGTAGCAGCCCGTGATGCGATTTGCCAGGAAAAGGTCTTACTTTACTACATGCCAGTAAGTTCTCTGCTCTCTGGGCCAGGGGTTTCCCAATAGCGCTGGGATGTTTGGCCGGCGACGCTCGCAGAGCGCCAATCCGATCTAGGAGAGAAGCCCGGTGCAAAGACTGCGTCTTCGATAGATGATAATTGACATGTGGCTATTTGTCTAGCGCCTGTGCGCTGCAGCGAAGCCATAGTCATTATCTTTCGGGAATCTGGAGGATAGCAAGATGCCTCTTTTACTGGAGAACCTCGTACGGTGAAAACGCCGCTTCACGTGCTCTTACTGCATGAAGTAGTATTACATGTTTCTGACGAGGACAGACCAGGGCACTTGATATTCACCTTACGTACGGGGCAACTGATGTCTTGCTGAGGCCCTGAAACCCAGCCAGGGTCATTTGCCCAGTGCTACTGTACCATCATCTTTCTCCCCATTCAGCCGCTGCGTCAACCGACAAGTACGGGTTTATTTGCACAGTACGTATTTTATACAGCAAGTTGCTGTATGGTTCAAGCAAGCGAGCGGGCTTGAATAAACCCATGCTCATCTTAGGCTTGCTCACGAATCGATTTTCCTTGTTTTTAGTTGGGGGCGATACGAAGTGTGCTGGCTGGAACGACAGCAGTTTCTTACTTTTCGGTCTAGTAAAGCATTGGGAGACGTTTTGGGTTTCTCAGCCACGACCAGTTTCAACAATTGGCAAAGCAGAGCCGCGAGCTCGACAAAGATATCATTGTTGGATCTGTACTGGTACCCGCCAAGTACCCGTTGCGTTCCCAGGTACGAGCTACTTTTTGACGTGATGGAGAAACTAATCTCGGAAATCTTGGGTCATACCAACCGGCAAGCTGCCACGCTTTGACAAGGGGAGGCGCCGCTCCAAACGCTAAGTGGCACACCTCCCAAAATGCCCGCAGACCACATGCTGGCCCGTTCATCTCCCATCATATTCTGCAACTTGGGAGCACTCAGTCGGATCTTAAAACAACACGGAGCATTGGGTGAAAAGCCGGCCGGAAGGTTGGGAGAAAAGCCGGCCGGAGCTTTGAGAGAAAAACTGGGCTGGGCCTCGGGCTGGCTTTGTAAGACCTGGTTTCATCTCCAGGAGTCGACGAGAATATAAGGGCTGGAATGTCTTATACCGATGATCTCGTACCTCACTCACTCGCGCCCCAACATTGCTGTTACATTGCTAAGCTGGAAGCCTGAAGGCACTCTTGAGTGACACAAAAATGGATGAGAAAAAGCGACCCACCGACCCAATGACAGGCCGCCACAAAACGTCATCCGTGTTGGAAGGCTTCAGCTCGCGTCTCAGCAAGGAGTGCAGCAATATTTGTGCCTGAAGCTGCTTGGGGGCTAAACTTTTCTTTTCGGTTTTTTTTCCGTTGCGACAAGGTTTACTCTCATGCTAGTACAACCGCGGATCTTCAAGCATACTGGCACATCGGAACACAGTCGGTATAGTCCTACTACCGGCGGAGTGCATAGAATGAATCCTCCAGCCGCACGGACGGACTCAGGGTGGGATCGGTGTCGCCGGACCCTGTTTGGCCTCAAGTTTCTGATGCCTTGATAAAAGTGATGGGCTCACGCTTTGATTGTCTTGTTGTCAGATGACGACTGGCAAATCATTGGCTAGTGTCATGATAAGAAGGGGGATCTGTCTGTATGTTTTAGATCCCCCAATGTTTCGAAGCAACAGGGCTACGCTTTCTCCACGTAAAGCGATGGCGTTTGCTGCTTTTTTTTTTTTTTTTTTTTTTTTTTTTTTTTTTTGACTGCTCTGCCATATGGGGCGCCCTGCAGTCGACGACCAATCTACGTTCACGCAATCATAATGCCCTTCTCTATAATGGTGTTAAGGGGGGCCAGGCGTCTTGGGTTCAAAGTATTGCTACTTCATTCTGCATCTTACAGCACCGTACAAATCCGTTTGGGGAACTTGTAAAGTCTTCAATCGACTGTCCAGCAAGCTATCTGTACGAGTATAAGTACTTGTTCTATACTCCCGACCTGATTCCCGTCGTCGCGTGCCCCATGCCCATGCGCAAAGCACCTGAGTGATTGGATGAAGACTCTTTCGGAGGACCCATGCCGTATCCCAAAAATTCAACCCAGCCTTGTCGACAAGCCGGGTCTAATCCACAGCTCTGGGCACCAACCAACTGAAAAGATGGAGAGGGCGCTGGGCTAAGTAGCCACGTTTGGCAAGCAGGGCCTAGGCGCAGGGTCCGGCACGGTCCCTAATTAAGCGTCCAGCTCGTGTCATCTCCACCGTGGACTCCTCCATGATGCCACTTTGATTGTTTAGCCGGATGGTGCTTCGTAGAAATCTAGCACTCAGCGCCGGCCCGCTTGAGCAGAGGCACCCGTGGACACCCTCTCCGGTAGCCAAGCCTCCCATGGCTCATGGACCTGATCCGTGGTGACCATTCTGTGGCCCATCTGTGATCCACGGAGCCATCCCTCTCATCCGTCATAGAGGCTTGCTATTTTAGCCAACTTTCACTTGCAAAGCTTGCTGGGACTGCTAATCCCAGGTCTGCTAGCTTCCCCGACTCTCATGCAAGCTCCTTGTCTCTCAAGGCAAATGCGAGCTATGAATGTATGAGAACCAGTGCGCCAGCTCTAGGGAGGAGGCAGTAGCACCTCCACTACCACCATTCGCTCACTCGCAAGCCTTGACTTTTGCGTCTGACGCCAGGACTAGGCGCTTCGTGCATGCGCATGGGCTGGCACCAAACATCGTCTAGGCTTTCTAAATATGCCGAGAGCACCAAAATCTTTCTAGCCCTGCCTGTTGTACCGGTTCGATCATCGCCCTTGACGGTTCGTTGACTTGTTCAGGCATGGCAAAAGTCGCTCACCCCTGATCGTTTTTGCTCCCAGTGGTATTATACGAGTACCAAAATTGGAGGCTATGTGTATACATACATGCTAGATGCATTTCTAGAACGCCAAGACTATCCCGGTATCTTAATTTTGGCCGGGGCATCAGAGTTAAATGACCGGCCCTTATACCACCCTCTCTACGAATCGTCCCCGGACCAACATGTACATTTGGTAGGGGAGAGATATCACCCAGCCAACTCCAGTTTGCCGCCTCCCGGCTGAGAGCTCCGGGTCCTAGTCTCTCTCAGCTGTATCACATCTTCTTACGCCCATGGTGCCTCTCCATCGCCGTCTCTTTACCGTCCATTCCTATGGCTACTGACTGCCTCGGCCCTCCTTGCCAACTTCGTACCGTGACAGCAATCCTTTGTTTGCTGCCGAGCTCTCACCCCAGCCAGCACGCCTCCACGAGACAGACAAGATACAATACACCCCCTCCCCACCCAACCTCCACAGCTTTCTTCTTGTTTCCCGCCTTTCCCTTCCCAGTTTGCCCCAATCATAGCCGTCTCCAGTGTCTTATTGCGCTTGTGAAATCTCACACACGCGGCGGCCGCCTCTCCCCTCTCGAGACAAGCCAGCGGAGAATTGTCAGATAGGATTGACCGGGCAGGGATCGTCCTGGAACAAGCCATGTCCTGTCGCCTCTGATTTAACCCGCTGCAATAAGAACATTATTAGACCAGGAACTCGGTCCGTGGGCCCACGATTCCTCAAAACTACTTGACTACCTGCTTGGCTACCTACTTGCTCTGTACAAGTTAGTTTTTGTGCTTGCAGGCTTTTCGGCGAGTAACCCTATTTTCTCTGGCCCGACTGCCTTGCATCTGGCAACAGGGTCCCTTAGACTAGACCCAAGAGTCGCACAAAAACCGACTGTAAGCCGCCAATCAGCCATTTGAGGCTGATCCCCGTCGTGCTTTTCTTCTGACTCAGTCGTTTGAGCCCGCGACTTTGTTGGGTTCAGCAGCTTCAGCTTCGCCAGAACCCGTCACTCAAGTCGTGAAACTTTGCGATTCTGCTGCGGGCTGCCGTTCCATCTCGATAACCACCGACGACACGGCCGCATGCTGTATCACGAAGCGTTCTAATATCTCTGGCTACCAGGTATCACACTGTTCCAGCGGCGCCTGTTTCACGTCGGTTGCTCTCCGCCTAGCTGGATCTTTGGTTCAATTCTGGTTCGAGCTCGTTAGTTGGCCTCTCTGGCTCGTGGCCGTTCCCTGCGTTTGACTATTTTTATTTATCATTTTATTTCTTTTTCGCCTTTCATCCTTTGGAAACCAGCCGCCACAATTTTCTCCCCCATTTCTTCGCTCTATGCTGGACAAGGGACACACCCAGAGATCGAGCCGTCCTACTTATACTCACTTAATTTTTTCCGGCTATCATCATTGATGAGAGTACGATATCTTGTCCCCTCCGATACCTAAGCTCAAACAGCGATTTACTGCGAATTGTTGCTTCCCATAGCCAGCTATTCTTCATTTGGCTGTCGAAAATCATACCCGAATTCAAATATTATTTATTTAACAGGACGTGGTTCATTAAACCATTCAAGGCCGGAAGATTTACGATTCGAATTAAACTCTTTTCATTACCAGAAGTTCTAATCCTACGATTTGGAACTCGGTGCTGTTGGTGGCTACTAAGAAA
Organism: Trichoderma hamatum GD12; assembly: GCA_000331835.2. Lineage (NCBI taxonomy): Eukaryota > Fungi > Ascomycota > Sordariomycetes > Hypocreales > Hypocreaceae > Trichoderma > Trichoderma hamatum. Next base: position 11,430 of record KQ479161.1, read on the forward strand.
AGTTCTCTCGGAATATTCCATCCATGACATTTATAACGCATCCTTCTAATCCAACGCCGCCCCTCGTGCCTGGGCACCACCAAGCTTACCCTGACCCTACCCGCTGTGCCTTCGACGTCAATTGGGGCCGGAAAGAGGCCTACCCAGAAGAGTCGGCTGTGCGGAGTAGGGCATATCCCTCACCTCCTATGTCCGGCTCTCCACCCTTGCCTCTGAGACCAGCTCAAGAGGCTGGTAGTCGAGGCAGTGAAGTTCCAGGCTATTATACAGCCTCCAGAGTTCTGGATGGCCTTCGCGGAGGTCCGGCACAACCGTCTCCCACAACTCTTCGCGAGCAGGCCTCATCAATAGCGAGGCCGTACGCACAAGAACCAGCAATGAGGTCTCCATATGCATACCCTAGGCCCGAAGAATCAGGGAGGATTATCCCCTATGTTTCTCAGCACCATCACGGAATGCCTCAAACAGTTTCTCAAACAGCATATCCAACTTCGGCCTCCTCGAACTCGGAAGGCTATCCTGTGCCTGATCGACCACAAGCAGCTGAGCCTCAGCCGTATACATCGCCGAAATCTCAGAGAAAGGCGAAAGGCCATGTTGCTTCTGCTTGCGTGCCTTGCAAAAAAGCTCATCTTCGGTAAGTTAAGAGTGTTTGAAATATGCGTCAATGGGCGTATTGTTTTGTGACTGCGTTGATCGCTGACATTATCTTGTCTTAGATGCGATGGTACGTTATCTTTTGATTTTTCCTATATAAGAAAGAAATTGCACAGGTAGTATCATAACTACTGGCGGCTTTCGTTGCGGAGTATACCAGCCAACTGAAGCTTTTAATAAAAAGACATGCTCTTCAGCTCTACAAGTATTCCAAGACATACTGTTGAATTGGGGATAAGCTCTGGATGGAGGATGTGAAACGGAATGAAACTTTCAAGCTAACTTATTTACAGCACAACGACCCTGCTCCAGGTGCCTTGGCAGCGGAAAAGAAGACGCTTGTGTCGATGTTCAGCATAAAAAACGAGGACGGCCAAGACTACGAGACGAAAGAGATGGTAGATTCGATCCATCAAGATATTCGAACCCTCAAGATGCGGCGCTGAGGAGGCCACTAAGTATATATCCCTCGACAATGCCAGGTATCTCCCCATACGAAGACTCCCTCCGACGAAATCAGCCATATAGACCTCTCGATCCTTCATCGACCGAGAATGGCCCACGTGTAGTATATCAAGAGCGACCTCCTGCCCCAGAACCGAACCTTTACACCCCATCGTATGAGGGCGCACCGCCGAATAATATGGAGCCTCTGGCATACTTGAGCATGGATTTTGATATCGTCAAGGCATCGCCAATGTTTATGGAAATAGTCCATGCATCAAATCCATTGGGAAATAAGCTGAGCGATATCGTCACGCCTCATCAGGCCGCTTTCCTCACCAACCTTCAAAATCAACTTTTTGAAGAACAACGAACGTTCGAGCCGAATTATCTGCCCCCTATTCTAGGCAGATTGGATATTGCTATCAAAGACTATGGATTCATGACCGAAGATGTGTCAAGGTTTCGCCTCAATCATCTGGAGTATTTCGGCTTTGTTGGATATGACGGTTATACCAGGACATTCCCTCTCCGCTTTGGACTTGCAAAAGAAGGATCATTCTATTTTATTGTGTTTCTGTTGAGCCTTCGAGAGCTTCACCCGCAGCTACCGCCACCAGGATCTTCGCAGCATTCGCCGTATCCACAACAGCACCCACATGGACAGCATTCTCAGCAATCTCAACATGCTCAGCACTCTCAACATGCGCAACGCTCGCAGCGTCCGCAGCGTACTCGAGAATCTGGCTCGGCATATCATCGTCCATCAGTATCGCATCAAGCGGCTTATGGTGATCAGCCAACTTCTTCTTCGGCCGAGTCTTATCGGCATCGTCATAGTGACAGTGCCATTCGATCGCCATATAATCCAGCTGTTTCGCATGCTAGTTCCAGCTCGGGGACCCAATCTTATACTCCGCCACAATACTCTGCGTCAAGTTATCAGGCATCTCAAAGCGAATACATCCCTGCCAGCCAGCCCCAAACCCAGGCGTCTTATCAGCTGCCTCCTATTCGGGCGGAGACAGATCACAGGCCCTCTTCTCGAGAGGTTAATTGGCCAAATGCTGAACGACCAAGGCGGGTTGATATTGGCGGCTTACTAGAGCAACCCGGCGATGTAAATAGACGTTAGCTCTATTCGACTTATTCAACATATAAACTCAGCTCCCTGGAACAAGACAGCTACTCTAACGGACCAGTAGAACTACATACACGCCTAATAGCGGGAAGGCTATCCACTGAGTATGGCTATCTTGGATATTCCTCTTGTTTGAGAATTTGATCATAAGCGCCGGCGCTTCGAGCTAACTTTTTGGTTTCCATTTCGAAAAATTCGGAATGGGATTTTGGAATTCAATGAACTTAGCGATATGATTGTTTTGGTCTTCTCCTGTATCACTAAATCGTGGAAGAAGCTTAATTCTTGCATCTTGTCCACGAAATGCGAGGCAACTGCCTGCAAAAAAGCTCAGTTCGACTGCTTCTCCCCCCCCCCCTTTATCCCCTTATTTCCCTTTTGTCGATTTTTTTTCTCTATTTTCTTTATATCTCTTCATTAGGCTCAATGGCAAAAGGAGGCGGTGGATAGGAAGCGGTTACTTCTGGGGAGGCTTCATGAGAATAATTCATGAAGAGAGGAACAACTGGACTAAATGATTAAGCGTAGCGCTGTCTTTGATTTTTATTGGACTATACGGAGTTTTGTCTACTCATGTAAGAGTTGTTTTTTTTTTTCCTTTCCTGACATTGATTGCAATAGCATTTGGGAAAGCTTTGCAACATTTTGGCTAGGGCAACAAAGAGATGGGTCGGCGGCATGTATGGCCATGCCAGATGTGAGTATTTAAAGCATTCTGGGGCGGATTTGTTATTGTTACGCATTCAACAGGTATAATCTGTGGTAGGGAGACTGATTTTGGTTTACGACTATTGCCTAGCGGTTAGATCTTAGTGTGACCAATAAATGAATTGGCGATTTTCCTGCTACATACATTGTGTGCCTTTTGTCGAAAGTTGAAGATATCTACTGGTGCTCATCTATTACAGATTTTGCTACAGTTAGGCTGGCCTGAGTCTGAGATGTGCTTCAATGCCATGGAGAGATATAGACACAACATCCGCTAGATCAGGCATGATCAAATGATGGCTCGATAAACATGGTTTTCGTCATAATAGGTAGATTGTATTTTCCCATAATGATTGGGGCTACTCATCGGGCGCCTAAGTAGAAGCATGGATTGACATTCGTGTACAAAAGTTAGGTACCTCGCGAGTCACGTGCAGGCGTGGAAACTTCGCGTAGTAAGCCAAGTGGTCGACGTCCCTTCCACCGCTTTGCTTTCTCAATTCAAGAAGAAATAATTCGAATGAGATGGAGATCTCTCGACCTTTATCTCTGCTTTTCCTCATTTATTGTTAAGAATCGTTTTGTTGATATGGGTAGCTCTGCGCAGGCCTCTCTTCTCTGATACTGGCGTTGTTTGCAATGGTTAATGCACGAATTGATACGAAAACTGTTCGGATGTGATTTGCTCATTTAATTGGAGGAAAACTGTCATATTAAAGCGATTATGGATAAAATGGAAGTCGACAGCGCCCCGAGTGGGACTAAGAGGAAGGCGGAGGAGGAGCATGAGGCTCAGAAGCCTGCGCGAAGGATCAGGGTATAACAATTCTTCCCGTCTTTTTTGGTCTTCATGGACTGGATTTGAGAGTCTAGAAGATTACAGTATTCTGCAAGAGTTGTTGATTGGCTAATTGTCCTTCTGTAAATAGGCTCTTGATCCTGATGTGGTCAACAAGATCGCTGCGGGAGAGATTATTGTGGCCCCCGTTCATGCGCTCAAAGAGTTGGTTGAAAACGCTGTGGACGCAGGCTCAACGTCCCTAGAGATTCTGGTAAAAGATGGGGGCTTGAAACTGCTTCAAATCACAGATAACGGCGGCGGAATTGAGGTACTTTGACTCTTGCCACCTGAACGCTCATTGATACAGCAGCTGACTCCTTTCTTTGATGCCCAACAGAAAGAGGATTTAGAAATTTTATGTGTACGCCATACAACATCCAAAATTTCCACGTTTGAAGACTTGTCATCTATCGCCACATATGGGTTCCGCGGCGAGGCTCTGGCCAGTATTAGCCACATTGCCCATCTTACGGTAACGACGAAGACCAAGGACTCGTCTCTTGCTTGGCGTGCGCATTATCTGGATGGGAAGTTAGCTCCTGCGAAGCCAGGACAATCTGCCGAACCCAAAGGAGTTGCCGGGCGTCGAGGCACCCAGATTACAGTGGAGGATTTGTTCTTTAATGTGCCAACTCGCCGGAGAGCGTTTCGATCCTATGCCGATGAGTTCAACAAGATCATCGATATGGCAGGTCGCTATGCGATTCACTGCAAGGGCGTTGGTTTTACTTGTAAAAAGGCGGGCGAGGCTTCTAATGCGCTCTCCGTACAAGCGCAAGCAACTGTGATAGACCGCATCCGTCAGATCCATGGCAGCAACGTCGCCAATGAGCTTATAGAACTATCCGTCTCCGACGACCGATGGGGCTTCTCTGCCAACGGGTATGTCACAAACGCCAACTATCACATCAAGAAGACGACATTGCTCTTGTTTATCAACCACCGTTGTGTTGAATCAACCACCATGAAAAAGGCGTTGGAACAGACTTACTCCGCCTTCTTGCCCAAGGGCGGGCACCCTTTCATCTATCTTAGCCTGGAAATTGATCCAGCTCGAGTAGACGTCAATGTTCACCCTACCAAGCGTGAGGTTCATTTCCTTAACGAAGAGGAGGTCATACAAGCCATTTGCAAGAAAATCGAGTCGGAGCTGGCTACTGTGGATACGAGTCGAACGTTTATGACGCAGACATTACTGCCGGGGGCCAAACCTATCGAGTCTTTGGATGAGGATGACAGCGATGCCACTCACAAGTTTACTACACCCGCTCTTAGGAAGATACGGCGAAACTCGAACGACCTCGTACGGACAGATAAATCCCAGGGTAAAATAACCGCTTTATTTTCGCCAGCGGGCACTGTCGATAAAACAGGTTCTCCCGCTAAAGCTCTAGAAGACGAGGCATGGGCCATCCCCGAGCCCGTGGAATATACAACGACAGACCGTGAGCAGGTCCAATGCCGCCTTAAAAGCGTCAAGGAGCTACGTCAAGAAGTCCGAGATGAGATTCACCACGATTTGACGGAGATTATCGCCTCACACACGTTTGTCGGTGTAGTCGACGAAGGGCGGCGATTGGCCGCCATTCAAGGAGGTGTGAAGCTGTATCTGATAGACTACGGTCACACATGCTTTGAGTACTTTTATCAGCTAGGACTCACCGATTTTGGTAACTTTGGCGTTATCAATTTCAGCCCACCTCTGGATCTTAGAGAAATTCTTCAAATTGGAGCCGAAGTCGAAAAGGAGGCCATGGGAGCCTCTGACGAGGAGTTCAATGTCGACCTGATAGTCGCAAAGGTAGCAGATCGGCTCATAGAGCGAAGGGAAATGCTCCAAGAGTACTTTTCTCTCGAAATCACTCCCACGGGTGAGCTGGTTTCCATCCCGCTCCTCGTCAAAGGCTATACGCCGTCCCTTGGTAAACTTCCCCGGTTTCTCATCCGTCTCGGACCTCATGTCAACTGGGACGATGAAAAAGAGTGCTTTCAGACTTTTATCACGGAATTGGCGACGTTTTATGTCCCCGAGGCACTGCCCACATCTCCAGAAGGGAAAGATGAAGGCGGAGATATTAGTGAAGAGGGAAAATCGGAACACGAAGACGACGATGCGGCCCTTGAGGAAGTGAGGACAAGAAGGCAGCACGTCAGGTGGGCCGTCGAGCACATCTTCTTTCCGGCATTTAGGTCACGGCTAGTAGCGACGAAGAAGCTCATGGACGGAGCTGTATTGGAGGTGGCGAGTTTGAAGGGATTGTACAGGGTGTTTGAGCGGTGTTGATGAATGGGTATATTTAAAGGAAAAGGCGTAATTGAAGCATCAGATTGTTTTAGCTCTTCATGTTTATCTCAAGGCGTATTTTACTATATATTATGTCCAATTTCCTTTTGTTTCATATCCAACATAAAGAAATGTCTATTCTCCTAATTTTCCCCCATTAGCTTCTCTCTCTTACTGTCATCTGCACCGGCTTGTGCTTCTTCTTATATGACAAGAATCTTGTCAAGTTCATGACGACTTCATCTGCCCTGTCTCTCAGCTCTGGCTGCTGGCTCTTGTTGACGCTCTTTGCCATTGTCTTTGCCTTTGAAACCGTTCCATCAAGATGCTTCAAGAAATCGCTCTTCCAGAAAACGTCTGCGTCGTAAGCGTACTCTTCGTTTCCATAAATGTCAAAAATCTGATTAAACGCCTCAACAGCATCCGCAGTAGGAGTCTCAGGAAGGCCCGCAACGAGAGTAACCAGGAACGTTCCAATCTCGCGGTTAAGATCCACGGGCGACGGGTTCAGCGCCAACTGGCCAAGCACGCCGACACACTTGACACCGAGCGCCTGGAAGGGATCTTCGGGGTCTTGCAGCGCGGGGGCGCCCTTTGTGGCCTGGTAGAGGGAGATGAACTTGCGGTGCTCGTTGGGCTGGAGGGGGGTCTCGCCATGGAGGGCGCGGGCGACGGCCCAGGCGACGCTGGTGACTTGCGTGGCGAGGTCGACGTCGGCCGTGTCGGAGGCGAGGATGGGGGTGACGACTTGCTGCCAGAGGGCGCGGGCGACGGGGGTCCAGGCGCCGAGGACGTCGTTGTTGGAGTCTTCGGAGAAGTCGATGAGGGAGACGGACCAGGCGATGTTGTTGAGGGCGGAGAGAGCGTGGCCTTGGATCTTGAGGGAGAGGTCGTCGGAAGGCTGGAGGCTGGCGAGGCGGATGAGCTCGGGGATAGCGATCTGGATGAGAGACTTGAGGGTCGGGAGGTCGTCAATATTGCCCTCGCCGTGATCAGCGCCAGTGACCATGTCCATATCGGCTTCAATCTCATCTTCATTCATTTCATCGTCTTCGTCGTCGTCCTCCTCATCTCCATCTTCGCCCTCAATATCATCACCAGCGTCAGAGGCAGCCTCATCCATATCTTCGTCGTCATTCTCATCGCCGATTTCCTTTCCAGCCGCAGCCGCACCGCTTCCAAACTCTTTCTTACTATACAGCTGAGCGGAGCCTCCCATCTCAACGCCAAGGCTTGTACCAATGGACGCAATGGTCTCCAGGGCCAGCTGCTGAAACTCTGATGGGCTGGACCAACCGCTGCCGTCGGCCTCGCTCTGGCCGGGGACAAAGCGAGCCATGGCCTTGGTGAGCGTCGGTATCAGATCTGCGTCGTCGGCCACATCAATCTTTGGTGACAGATTCTTCACTTCGAGAAGAGAGGCGTAAATGTTGTGAAGGATGGTGCAGGCCAAGACGCCATCTCCGCTGACCTCATCCTTTAGGGATACCAGTGCCTCATAGCAAGCGATGTTGCTGGGTGTGCCTGTGATGGTTTTTGCTAGGTTCGTGTTGTCCTCGGTTAAGACCATTAGACAAGCCATGGCGTCTCCACGGATGGCTGATATAGGATCTTCGTCGTCCTGAGAGGTATATGTGATGAGTGAGTAGAGTAGGCTGGTGATGGTACTGTTATTGGAAATTGACTCCAGAATCTCTTCTTCTGCCTCAGACAACGCCATTAATAGCGAGACAAGAGACGCCGCAATGCTTGAAATGAATCCCTTTTCTGCTTTGGGTAGCTTTGCAAAGGGAGCCTCTTTTGAGAGGATCTTATCTTGAATCTAGTAGATTGCGCGTCATGTTAGGCTAAGCTTCTCACTTATATAGCTACATAAGCTTCCAACTTACCAGCTTTGAGGCGAATTCAATCGCAGTCAACACATCTTGTCGGTAGAGGTGAACGCAGAAGTCAGCCTCCTCTTCCTGGGCCAGCACTTGCAAAATCCCCCATCCAGCAGCCCGGCTCTCAAGCGCGGCATCTGTCAGAGTCTGGGTGAGAACAGTGTAAACGATCTGCTCCCGCAGTAGCAGTTTGCGGCACTTGGTATCCTGAATAATGCTTGAAATAACAGACGCAGCCGTAGAGCGTGACTTGGGGTCGGCGCTTTTGAGATTGTTGATGATGGGGAGAATCTTGCTTTCTCTCAGAGCAGCCAGCTCGGGATCTGAAGGAGGCTTGACGGTTTTGGCGACGGGATCGCTGCGGTGGCCAGCTCTGGCTTTCTTTGATTTGCCCATGATGTCTGTGCAGAAATGAATGAGATGATTTAGAAGCTGATGTAATTCAATGGGTTGAAAGAGTGAGTAAATCGCCGCAATGTATGAAGGATGGTATGGAACTGGATGATGAAGTTGGTTGTTTACATGTATGAATCGGTGGTATCAAGTTTTTTTTTTTTTTTCCTCTTCCAGTTGGCTGCTCGTACCCCACCGTGAGCAAAAGCTGCCCCTCCAGCTTGCAGATTGCCGATCTCTCAGGCCAGCCACAGCGCCGTCCAATGGCCCGTTCAGCAGTCTAGCGCCCCATAAGTCTAGGCAGTTCTAGAAGGCGGCGCCCTGTATTTTCGAGCGTCTTGGTTTCTTCAGCATTCCTGCGCACCATTGTCTGCCCGCATAAGGCATCAGTATGCGCCACGGCTAATTCACCGGATTCCCCACAGTGCACCGCAAGTCGTTATCTAATCAGCAGCGCCATCCAGACTCCAGACGACGAGAGCTCCCAAATTAGCCTTTTATGGAGCAGCTGCCACAACACCCGTTTCGTTTCGTTTCGTCTCGTCTCATTCATTCACCTCTCCTCAACTCGTATCGCCGCAGAGCTCTCAATTCGGCCACCAGAGCAGACGGTCGGCGCCAGAATTGAGACCGCCATGTAACCGCTGGTTCCGAATAGCACCTCCCTCTCACCCGCTGCCTTGCCCCTAAAGCTTGTAAGCTATTTGGATTGCGCCGACACATTCTAAGCCAGCAATACTCAGCCAAGCTTGAGCTGCCACAGGCAAAATCATGCCGCCTCCCGCAGCCCGCGGCGGCTGGTCTCTGTCGCAGCTCTGGCGCGACGACGAAGAAATGGCCAACAAAAAGGATGATGATCTCGGCCTGCCTCGACACACCAAGCATGCTGACAATTGGCAACCTGTCCCCAAAGCGTCCTTGGGCGTAGCCTCCGTGCTCCGGCTTATCGTGTATGCCATCGTCTTCCTATTTACAGGTTATGGACTGTTCAGGATCATCGGGCCAGCTGCCGGCGCCTCGTCTCTTGATCCGGTAAACTTGATGCCCATGTATGATAGGCCACGCCCTCCACCATATGGATATGATGCACCGCGGATGGAGGGGGATGCTCCTATAATCAAGACGCCCAAGACGCCCAAGACACCAAAGCCCCAAGCCAAACCTCATAGTGGTGGAAGCAAAGCTGCAGAGGAACCGTCCAAGCCGTACAATGGACCGCTGAGACTCCCACACTTGGGTCCTTCATTGGAAGCCATCATGGTAGAAACAGGGGGGAGGCTGCAGAATAATCGCAACATCTTGTTCTCGGCAGCTAGCCTTAAAAGCGCTGCACTTTTGCTCCCAATGGCATGCCAAATGGCCGAGGAGCGTCAGAACTACGTACATTTTGCCCTGATGAGCAGGAGTGACATTTCCATCAAGGAGTTACTGGCAATCAATGGCATTGATAAGTCGTGCCCCTTGGTTATGCACGGTACGGCGTATTCCGTCTTCACTCTGGTTCCTAGAGTCATATAATGTCGGAGAAAATGCTGATTTAACCGGTTGTATAGATGCTCGCCCTGACCATTCCACAATAGCAGCTGAGGCACGAATGACCCTTTCCGTAAACCGAGCTTTCTGTAAGTGCAAAACAGCAGGCCCATTACAATGCCCTTTGCGGAGCAGTGGTTCTAACACAGAGTCAGATTATATCAACCTCTACATGCATCCACAAGCGGTCATCGTAGACTCCTCATCTACCGAAGAAAGTTACTTCCTCTCCGGCCTCCGTGATAAGATCCGAGACACAGACGCTACGTTGATTGAACTCCCGGAGAATACAGGCCAGCGATTTTCATGGCTATCGAAGCTTGATTCTTCTGCTTTAGCAGGTAAGGCGATTCATTGAGCAGCCATCCTTAACCCACGCATGTCCTAACAATTGATTTGCCAAAGCTTGGAATGAGGTCAATTTCGACGTCATTATCCAGGCCCCTCAGCATGGCACAGGTCATCTCAAGCGGCTACTTAGGTCTCTCGCTCGAGCGGATTTGGCCGGCGTCTCTCTGCCCCATCTAACGGTCGAACTCCCATCAGCGGTCGAAGAGGACCTAACCAACTTCCTGAACGGGTATGAATGGCCGCCAAAGGTTCACGGCGTAGCTCCTAAAACAAAGCTGCTGTCGCTTCGCCGCCGCATTCCTCGACAGAAAATGAGTGAAGAGGAGAGCTCTGTCAGATTCTTAGAGTCTTTTTGGCCAGCCAAGCCGTATCACACTCATGTCATAGTTCTATCGCCTCATACCGAAATTACATCCCAGTTCTTTCACTGTAAGCAAACTCAAACGATTTCAGCTAAATCTTATCAAGCTAACTTCAAAAGATGTCAAATATTCAATTCTACAGCGACGATATTCAACCATTGCCATCCACCAGCAATGGGAGAAAAAACTTTTCGGCATCAGTCTCTCGGCGCCTACGACATATCTCGACGATACTACTCAATTCACGCCACCAGCGCCGCTGGAGAAACAGGAGTCTCATATACAGGGCACGCCTTTTCTTTGGCAGGCCCCCAGCAGCGATGCGATTCTCATTTTTGGCGATAAGTGGGTAGAGCTTCATGGCTACGTGTCTCAGCTTTTGGAGAAGCAACATGCTTCGTCCACAACGCCGGATCTTTTTGCAAAGAAGAAAGTTGGTAAACAGCACCCTGCTTGGCTGGAACACATTCTGCAGTTATCACGGCTTCGAGGATATGTCACCCTTTACCCGAGCCGGCAGACTGCCAATACTATAGTCGGCATCCATACAGATCTCTATGACGTGCCGGAGGAATACGAAGAGGGGAAAACAGCTGAGCAGGAACAAGACTCCATTAAGCTCGCCTCAGACGGATTTAATCCAGCATCGCATTTAGATATGCTGGCGACGCTCCCACATGACGGCGACTTGCCACTTCTTTACCACATGCCGTGGTTGACTTGGGATGGCAAAGACACGGATGACACCGCCATTGAGAAGACCGCAGCGAAATATAAGCAAGCATTCCGTGCACAGGTTGGAGGATGTAAGGACGACAGTACGAAGCCTGTTCCGGCTGAAGACCCGAGTGCTAGAGATCTGTTCTGTTTTACCAATGGTAGATAAACTTTGGCTGGAGCATGGCGCATGGCGAATTATGTATGGAGAAATTTGGAGTTATGTTATGTTATTTCAGGTGTACTTTCGATTTCATCTCGTTTTGAGTCAATGGACAAATATGTGTACATCTTTATTGAGAGCTTATATTGAGCTTTGTATTCCAGAGGGTATAAAAAAATGCGGAAAAAAAAAATCATCTCAGAATGCTGTTGATATCATTTTTGGCGCACTTTGTCTATAATAAGAAGTATGATGCACGTTCCAATAATGGAAAGGGCGATTCCGCCCAAAACCTGTAAATGCACAGGTCAACACATTTCTGCTCGTGAACAGATTGATTCATCTAGACTTACTACTTGTGTCTTCCAACCAGATTGCACAATGGCAGCTCTTTTGCCATACATATTGACAGTTCCTAAAAAAGAACAGAAAAGAAAAAAAAACGTTAGACACCCACATCGTAGAAATTCTTTTCAAGCTCCCAGAAAAGATCAACTTACTTATATAGTTGCCTACGCCAAGAACTAATGTCGTCACAGATAGAATCCAGAAGATACCACCTAGTGGCTTCGCTACCCGGCGTTCGAGTTCACTCGGTGTGCCCTTGATATGGAATGATACGGTGATAGCGACGGACACGATGGCCATGTAGATAGACAGGCGAAGATAGGAAAGGAAAGCTACTCATAAATTTTTGCAGTTAGTATTTCGCCCTAAAGTCCATGAAACCATTGTCAAAGAGAAGGATGAAAAAAAAAAAAAAAAATGAAGCAAAGTTAGTATCCAGGATGAGCTCACTCCTTTCGTTGGCGCAGTGATCCCGCGCATCGCTGGTCTCATTTACAAATAAGAGCGGGCTAGGAATAGGCCATTGGAAGAATGCGGACGCGTCGGTGAAACCATCTGATCTATTCGGAGGCTGTTAGACAAGAATTCCCGCCAAGCTGCACAATACCTGCCTATAATTTACAAGGGCAAATAGACAAGAATGAGAATACCTTAATTCGCTGACTTCGATGGGTTCTGTAAGGGAGATGAATGGAAGGCAGGCGCTCGTCGTGAGCGTTTCTTCGTCGGACATGGTGTATGTTTTCCTTCTCTCTCTGATGTTATCGAATTAATATTAATATCATGCAGGCATTCATAAAGCCATGTATCGTATTTATATGAAAGCAGGTGAATGCGATCGGTGAGCGTGACGTGTGAAAAGAGATTGGTGCTTGAATATGGGGGAAGCGAGGTTCGGCTTGTTGGGATGACGTCGAGAAAGCGCAGAGACTCACGTGCCGGTGTTGCTGCGGGCGATCATATGAACCCGGGCGATCAACATCACGAGAGTCTTTGTATACGCATTCAAACAATCTCTATTTTCACATAAATTAAAGGCAAATAAGAATTCATCATATCATTATGATTTAAATTTGAGAGAGGGGAAAAAGAAAATAAAAACTTCGGTGAACTCATAGTCTTGAGTGAAACACGTCGCCACTTGCTGCCTTTACTCTAATTCACAGCATAAATGCATAGCTACATTTTATGCCCATCTATACAAAACATTCTTCGCCTTCATAAATCTCTAGCCAGCATCAAGTCTTCAAAATCCCCATATCTCATTCCATCTCTTCTCTTCTTCCCTCAACGCACCATCCAGTCTTCCAAATCTCGCCGGTTGCTCCGTATTCGCCTCCGGCAGGCAAACCCACTCTCTCACGCAGTCCGGCACCTCCTCTTTGATATGCGCAATGCAAATAAGCGCCTGTTGGTCTGACAATCCCTCCACCTTGACGGTGCCATCCTTGGATTGCTGGCTCTGCACAATCTCCTCGCCCGCATAAGTCTTTGTTTCTCCGTCTGTGAGGAATAGTGTGCACTTGTCCCGGACGGCATCGTCCATGCCGCTAAAGGACTCGTCCAGGACGACGATGTCGGGTCCCTTGATCATAGATCGTATAAATAGCGCCACGCGCTGAGCACTGAATGAAATTTCGCCAAACATGTAGTCGTCCGCCCATTTCAATCCCTCGCTGCCAGTAGCACTATTTGGCTTCAGCTCTGGCTCAAACCATTTGAGCGCTGCCTCGACTTTTGCCTTTGCCTCAGCACTTAGCTTAGGCTTCGTGCCAAAAGTCTCTGCCCATGCATTCTCAACCACTTGTCTGATGGTGTGGCTCCTCGGCATGTGCTGGTGGACTTCTGGGCTGGAATGGCCAATACGGGATTGAATGTCCCAGAAAGTGAGAGGTCGCTGTCCAGAGCCGGGCTCGGGTAGACGACTTCGCCCAAAGAGCTTGATAGGGAGCGAATAGGTTTGCGGATGGTCAGAGCCAAGGAGAGAGACGATGGTCGTCTTGCCCGAGCCGTTGGGACCAAACACGCCCCAGCGTTCGCCTCTTCGAACAGTCCAGATCAGACCAGCTTTATCGCCTTGAGGCGTCTTCCGCGACCAGTTTCCAAGAGCAATCTTGTCACCATAGCGGACCTGGCATCCATCCATTTCAACTAGAGGCTCAGCATTGGGATTGATAGGCTGCTGTGAATAAAATGATGCCGAAGATTCTGGCTGATTGTGGCTCTGGCCTGTAGAATCTTTTGATAAAACTCTCCCGATATCAGCCAAAGTATGAATAGGCAACTTCTCATCTTCTGCTAGCCCGCCTACTCTGACGCCATGAATGTACTTTTTCAAGCCATCCAGCACGACCTCTTTCGGTCCCATTGACTCAACCTGGCAGTCCATACGCAGATACACCAGATGTGTAATCCATTCTGGGAGAGGGTCTTGCGGTCTGGCACTCAACACCAGTCGCGGATTAGCCTTTCCAGCAAGAGATTCTAATAATGGGCTCAGTCCTGTAACCGTCGGGGGATCGAGTCCCATGAATGGCTCATCTAAGAGCAAAACTTCGGGCCTCGTCAGCAGCGCTCGAGCTATCCTTGCCCTTCTACCTTGGCCGTTGCTCAAAAACGTCACGGGCAGATCAAGCAAATGTTCCAGTCTAAGGTCCTTGACAACGCGCTTCAGTAGATCAGACGATATGCCACCCTCTTCTTGGCTCTCCTGATCAGGAGACTTGGCAGGGTTCAGCTCCGTATTTCCCACCAAAAAGTCCCTCAGTGAGAAATCAGTAATCTCTCTACGAGATTCATATCGTGCGGCGAGATACGCTGATGTCGTTACTGCGCCGCCCAAACCTCCGGCCGCTTGCTCAGCGTCAAAGCCAACATACTGAATTGCCTTGTTGGGGGTTCTCAATCTCGAAGATACGGCATCTGATGACAGGTATGGGTACGACCTCGCCGTGGGAGGCTCACAGAGCAATCTCCCTCTCAGAGCTTGCAAGAACGTCGTCTTTCCAGACAGAGAAGGCCCCACGACACACCAGTTGTGTGGCTCTGGCGATGATGACGGCAGTTCAAATTGGAGATCTTTAAATAGAGCGGGATTGGCGTGTGATGATGGCTGGGAATTCGGATGCTGCCGGTAGAAAGTGCCATTGGCGATGCGGATGATGGGCGATCGCGCCGAGGGCGGGATATTCCTGAGCATGGCTCCAATCTATATCAAAGAGAAGGCTGGATCTTGTATCATATAATTGAAAGATGAGCTGAGATGTTGTAGGTATTCCAAATAGGTCAAATGAACATGGTCAACGAATCCAATTGAATTGACCGTAAGCCCGTATGCTGGGTAACAACCACAGAGAGGTTACAGACGAAGAAAAAGAAAAGAAAAGAAAAAGAAAAAGAAAAAGTCTGAAAAGACGAAGACAATCGTATTGAACGACGCTGTCATGCAGCGAATTGATGTTGACACCAGCTTTCTCCGCGATCGGTCTAGGGTATTTGGCAGTGGATTGGATGGAGCATCTCGACTCCAGCAAGTGGGGTGGAGGTCGAAAAAGGTACGTACCCCTCCTTCGCAGCAACCTGGAGCAACGCTTTCAGTGGACGCGAGGCTGCTTGGAGCCTGTAGCTTGAGGGAGAGTTTGGTAAGGCGCCTGGAGCCAAAGGCAGCTCTGCGTTCCGTCATCACCATCAACCTCGACGACAAACCACCCGCCCGTCTCCCTCCCTTTCAGTCTCTCTGTACCGTCTCCTTCGTCTTTTGGTACAGATCAATCGCTGCCACAGGATTTGATCGTCTCTTCCTCTCAGGCATCAGCTGCATCGAGCGCTCCTCCTCATCTCCAAACCGCCCATCATGGTACGAGAATAGCTCCCTCTCCGAGCTCCCTCCTCTTCACATCTTCCAGCTAACATTATCCTTTTCTTCCTAATCAGTCTATGCGAATCGTCCCCGCCTCTCAGGCACCCACAACCTTCTCTCACGCCTCCAACTCCTCCTCGGCCCCTTCAGCGCCCGGAATCCACGACACCCTCCGCCACGGTGTCGGCATCTCGGCCTTCGACGCCGCCTCCAACAAGCCCGTCTCGGCGCACCCGCTGGAGGCCCGCCTCAAGAACTGGGAGGCCACCCAGGAGGCCGTCCGCATGGAGTCCCTCAAGCGCACCTTTGGCATTGCCGAGCCCATCCGCCGAGGCATGGAGCTCAAGATTGTCCGTGAGGGCGAGTGGCGGCCCATGGCTCTCGGAGGCGGCCTTCCTAGCGTGCACGAGGATATCTTGAGAGGGCGAGAGGATATGATTACCTGGGAGGACGTCTTTACCGGTGAAGAGTCAAGAGCGCTGCCTGGAATCCATGATGAGATGGAGAAGAAGCTGAAGATTAACTAAATGGGGAGGCGTGACCAAGGATATATGAGGGTAATAGAAAGGAAATCAAGCTATTCAAGTCTCATTCGTATGCCCGGTCTAGAAAAGAGACAGACATGGCGGATTGTGAGACTACATTAGGATTTCTGCGTCCCGATTTGCATGAGATAAATGAACAGTCCAAGAAATAACAAAGGAATACAAAATCAGTAAAAAGATCATCATCTCTACTATGTTCGCAACATAAACGACATCGATAACCGTGGCTTCATCTGCATGATGCCAATATAATGGTGTGAATATGTTCTGCATTTCTATCCTGTAATAGCAACAGCCATCCCCATTCTGGGGACGGGGTCCTTCTGAAATTATGAAAGATAAAAGGAGCGTAAAAGAACCGAAACAGAGGCTACAATTGTACATGAATCAATAATGTAATGATACGCCGGTAATGATCCCCAATTTTCCCAAATTCTTCCGCGTCTGAAATTCCCATCGCGCTGCTTCCCTGAGTGGCTAAACGAAAATGAAAATGAAAGTAGCAAAACTCAAAACACGCAAAAAAGGGGCAAGTACTTTCGAGAAAAAAAAAAAAAAAAAAAAAAAAACCCCCCCCCCAAAAGCAGCTTGTAGAAACGGAATATTAATGTCAAAGAGACACACTGAGCTGTTCTTGCGCGCAGTGATATCTGAGCCAGTGAATGCTTTCAAGCATGCCAGATTGCCATTCAGAGACCACTCAAGCATCGCAGAACATCCATCTCAGCGGCTAAGGTCTATGCAAACACATCTTTGCAGTCGTCCCATTATATGTATTGCCGTCAAAGGCTAAACAAGAAAATGGCACAGAGGGACGAGGTGGCACGTGGCGTTCGAACCACACGCTCGAATCGCTTTATAAAATAATGCAGCAACGTCCCTCCCTTGCGCCATCCCTATCTGCGGCGCCCGCAGGGAGGCTCTTGCTCCCAGACTTGGGTTCCTCCTCATCAAGATCCTGGGGCCGGATGCTCATGTGCACCACATTGGGGCTATCGGGGCTAAATTGATACTCTGCACCCAGTGTGAGCGGTGGAACAAGGCGGATCAACAAACCAAATTGAAGAGAGAAGTGCTTGTGAAGACACCAAGCTAGGATATAATAGGGGAAAAGGATTAGAATGGGGATTGTGCTTACTCTTTAGCTGCTCCTTATCATCTAATAATTTGCCAAAGTGAATCAGCCTTATGCTACTGGGGCTGGCGGGCTTGGCCTCCCAGTCAGATCTCCATTCCCGCAAAATGAGTTCCTTCAGTGTGTAGATGCTGATGCTGAATGGATCAGGGTTGCCGCTCTCGTCCTTATCCGGCATGGCGACATGTCTCCTGCTGAGGTACTTGGCATCAATCTTGTACGGATGTCGGCCGCCAGAAGCTAGCAACAGAGTAATGTTGCAAACAGGGCCATCGGCTCCGCCAGAACCAGCAGCCTTAATCTCTTCTGTTGCCGGACCGATAGCCATAGCTGACTCCTCCTGCTTGTCCTCCTTTGGCTTTTCTTCCTTGGGCTTCTCTTCCTTAGAAGACTCATCCTTGGGGGCGTCCTGCTTAGGAGTGTCCTCCTGAGTGACATCATCTTTGACAGTGGCTGTCGGCTCAGGAGCGCTGACTACTCCCTTGCCTTTTGACGATGAAGCCGCAGCAGTTGTTTCGCCATCGTCTGTAGATACGGGGTCGGTTGATGTCGTCGCGACAGCGGGAACGTCCTTGGTCGCGTCGGTAGTCGCCTCGTCGCTGGGTTTATCGCCTGCCTCAGGCGTCTGAGGGATATTATTCATCTGCACAGCATCTGTAGGTTGCTCGAGACCCGAGTCTTTGCCAGGAGCAGCGCTGCCACCGCTCATGGTAGAATCCGCAGCAGCCGACATGTTTCAGTTGGGAAAACGCCGTAGCAAAGCGATGCGAGGAATGCGGGATTGGTGCAGCAGCACCAAAGGGGGTTGGCGAATCTCGACAGAGGAGCGTATCAGACGGTTCAATTCATCCGCGGTAAGAAGAGCGCGTAAAAAAAAGAGGTGGCGCTGGCGTGTTAACGAACGATTTCAATGCTGCAAAGTGGGTTCAATAGTCTCGGTTAGAGACTGGCTGTGTATGGGAGATAATGGATAGATGGATGTCAAAGGGAAAAGGATGGAAAAAGGCACCGCTGGGATAAAACACCCAGTGAACCTTGGCAGATCAAATCAACGAACCGGCTCAACGACCAGCCCAGATTTCAAGTTCCGGGGACACGGGGGGTGTGGGGGGGAGGAAACGAAGAGCGGGACTCCGACTAGAATGCAGAGCGAACGAGCGATGAATGCGCTAGCCAAACGAAATCAAAGCGCTGCTGAGCATCAAGAGTGCTGTTTTTGGGAAGCTTTGCCCGATGCAGACGGAAAAGCGCAGGAGGATGGAGAGGTTGGTGTGGAAATGAAGCGCCCTGCTTCTAGTAAGCCTCGTTCAATTTTTCCCTCCCTTTTCCCTTCAGCTGCGCCAGATGCCGAGATAAGGGGTTAAAAAAAAAGAAGGAGAAAAAAAAGTTCAATAGAGCAAACGGAGATCAGCCGCTGGTACGAGAGCGAACGAGAGGCAAGCCGATACGTACGGCACTTCGTGTTCCCAGGTAATCAGACCCCTGTCGGTGTAGCGCCAACGAGACACACCACTGGCCGCATGGAGACACGGACGAATGCAGTGGCGCGGGGAACCAAGTAGAGGTCCGGTGCTCCGAGTAAAGTAATGAATGATGGAGGCTGTTGAGGTGGTGATGCTGCTGTTGGAATGGTAGCCAATTAGTTTGATGTGTTGAGGATAATAAAAGATAAAAACCAATTCTGCCGCCAAGTCGGTGAGAGGCTGAGGCCGACGAGACGATGAGGCAGGTACGCAGGAATAGGCACTGGAGATTTTCCCTTCCGAGGAACTGGAACACGCAGCAGCAGGTAGGCCCAATCAACAACGGCTATCCATCAAACAAACAACAACGAGTCCAACGGCTTGAAAAACAGCCAGCGGGCGGCAGCAGATCCGAATCTGCAACTAACACGAGAGCCGGTAGCCAGCAAGATGTACCGAACTGCCAGGAACCCAGCACTTTTCGTTTGCTACCTATCCGCCTGCTCTCTACTCTAGTTTACCAGACACAAGCCGAGACACTGCTGCTGCTATCAAGACTTGGAGTGGAGTTGAACCGAACTTCGGGATACAGATGGGTATCTCGATGTGCAAACCAGATCATGCTGGGGCAATCTTTATCAGATACTGAATCCTACGGGAAAGAATAGTTGCACAGCATTCGAATCGTACCATGCGAAGCATGCAAACCCCTTTGTTGGCGGCGCACGAGACTCGCACACCAAGTTGCTGCGAGTACATCATACTACCTACACATAGGCCTACTGTACAGGCAAATGCCTGCCATACATACAGACGAAGATCACACCCGCTTCTGGCCGGCCAGTTGCTACTGCGGTCCATTGGCCGGCTCTCATCCGGAATTGCTAGTCTGGTGGATTATGTACAACTATTGGCGGCTAGTGGCTAGTCTTGCAGCAAAAACACTTCATACTGACGCACTCGCTTATAGTCAAGCTTTAGGCCTAGACAAGCGCTCATATCCGCCTCGTCTTCCTGCATGAGCAGCTTCTTCCAGTGCCAGCCAACATACAGTAATGACTTTAACCTTCCTAAGCCGGGAAGGCCTTGCCATCTCGGGCGCACTTGTCAAACGCCAGAGCCACGGTAACGATGCAAGGACGGCATTTGGACCTGGTCAACATAAATAAATTATACGGATGCCTGTGGTTTATTAATTAGGACTAAATAAACGAAACAAGGCGATATCACCTCAGCTCTTCCCGTTTTTCGAGATGACCGGGGGTTTCATCCGTTTGATATCGACGCGATAAACCTTAGCTACGGATTACGGAGTCACCGTCATATTCGACGCAATGTATAGGTGCCTAGCACAGCAATCCCGTACGTGGGATGCACGGGGCATCTGGTACATTTCTGCTCTAGCCGAGCAGCTACCAGGCTGGCTTTGTGCCTGTTTATCAGTTGTTCACCCCAGACAAATCGCCGACCTGGTGGCGATGGATATTGAAACACACCATGCCTAGTGCCTTGAAATCAATTCACCATAGGCCGCGCTACCTTGGCGCCCATGCTAGGCGCAAATTCTCCCGTTATCACTCCGTACTCGGTCTATACTACAGGCAGGTAATACTACAAGCATCTTACCGATATGATCTCCAGCCGGCGCCATTTCAGCGCCGACGCCAACAAAGCATGCCCGTTCACACCATACCAGGAACATCTATTGCCACGTCTAAGCTCATTCCAAGCCACCCTCAGTGTTGCTTGTCTGACAGGCACATAAACTCTAAAAAGAAAATTCAGCTACGAGTACTTCGTATGCCAAATACTAATACTAATCGATCTTTGGAATAGGGGCCAAAAAAAAAAAAACACATCTGTACTTGATGCTTCATACAGCGTAGTATTGGCCAAACTGGCCTGCAATCTCCGTTTGAAGAGCTTCAAATTGGAGCTCCGCTCAATGCCGTCGCTCCCGGCCACGATGTACCCACAAGGCTCAGGCCCCTGTATTGGAAATGCCACATAATACTACAGTAAGGATTGGCGTTGATAAAGGAAGAGGTGCCGGTCACGCTGTGGATATTCCCGAATGTGAGAAGACGCCCCAGCTCTCCTTTGATAGCGAAGCGAGAACCTTATGGATTGATCAAGCCAGACTCGCGCAAGTCTGCTCATCTTCATTTCGAGCGAGAGGAGAAAAAAAAATAGATACTACTGCAAGGGAAATCGATTTGTTTTTACTCAGGTCGAATCCTACCACGCTTCATTTCTCATTGCAAGGTGACACGGACAATACCCAAGAATCTACCACCCAAAGTTGGCATCTTCCCCCTTTTCAGGCCCCAAAGATTTCCCCTAACAAGTGATCCTACATTCAGGTGTTCTAAAAAAAAGTAAAACAGGCAAAAGATGAACAAGAATGACAGACACATCGTACAGGAATACGAAGTACACGTATATATGCACGCTCTAACAGCCCTACAGCCCAAACCTCACAAGCAGCATATAGGTATTAGTAGGTATATGCAGATGGATATAATACGAGCTAAAAGTCCCGCAAAATGACCCATACAAATTGAATCGCCAAGCTTCTGCTACTTGCTCAAGGGGGCCCGCTCTGCTGTTCTCGCTCGCTTCCCCACACGAACAGGAATGCTGTGCGTCTTGCTCTCTTTATTGCTCCACAAGGCGTGCAATAATGCAGCGCGCTTGCCTGCGAGATAAACGACCTTTGTAGATGAGTGGATTTGCAAGGCCTGTCGATGGTACGATTTCCGGAGGATTCAGTCCTCATTTCCTTGACTTAGTAGCAGCATACGATATGGGTAGTAATAGTTCGTTTAGCATAAAACGCCAAAGTGCAAGAGTCAATATGATATTACATATATATTCATACTATTTGTGGTAAAAAAGATATTTAGAAAATGCAGGGATATTAAAAGTTACATCCTGAACCAAAATCATACAACGCTGCTCCTAACAAGCACGCACATGGTGATAAGTGACGAAACATCAAGCTTCATCTCATGCCTCTCCAATCTCCGATCATTGCCTCATGTTCTTCCTGTCCGTCTGTCTCGTCATGTTGTCAGTTTACAAGGCTAGCAAGTCGCCGTTGCCGTCGCCATGAGCTGGCTGCAGCACAGCTTGCGGCGCAAGAGCATTCACCACATAGCCCGTTCCACCTCCTCCAAAGCCATCATCCCCGCCGTCTATTCTCATGGCTGCCATCTGCTGCGTGCCAATGCTGGAGAAGTACGCGTCTGCGTCGCTGACGGCCTGTGCCAAGTTGGGTGCTCCGTTGGTAGTAGGAGAAGCGACGGCATTGCGGGTCCTGAGATCGATATTCGTCGGCTGGCTTCCGTTGCCGAACATGCTGATGCTCTTCTGGTTGTCAATGTTGTTGGCCAGATGCTGCTTCTGCAGTGCCGGGGAATCAATCAACTTTCTTGGTCTGGCAGAGCGGAACACGGACTGCACCGGCTTGAGGTAGACTGTTGCCAGAGTACCGACGTTGAGGCACATTTCTTCCAACGTTGATGATTCCAACCGCTCTGATTCGGCCGTGATTGGAGGCTTCTCTCCCATGACGATACCCTTTGCAACGTTCATGTCAGTTGATAGCAGTCGCCAATACATGTACGCTCGATCACGCAGATCGGGATTATCCGTTTCTTCTGTAGCCCACTTGAGGACCTTGGGCACCAGCTCCTGGCCCTTCGTTGGTCTCTGGATAAAGAGTTTGACTGTTGCGGTAAGGAGCGCCAGTTGGACCTCCACAGGCTCATCTTGGAACGAGTATAGGAAGTCCTCTAGCAGTGCGTCGCTGTTTTCGATACGATCCGCATACTGGCCAATGACCCAAATCATGGCAGCCTTGGCCTCTGGCTCATCGAGAGAGTCCAGATGCTCGCAAAGCGTGCCGATAATCGACTCGTACTGGTTTGGATATTTGCGGAAGATGTTTCGGATCACTACCGTGGCCTCCTGGACGATGTATGTGACCTTGGTGGCAACCAGCTCCAGGAGCAGATCGATACATCGTCGAGCGGCTGGTTCAATCTTAATAGCGAGCTTACCGATGGCGCGAACGGCTTTCCGTACGAAGTGCACGTCAATTTCTGTAGCATACTCTCTCAGCTCAGTGAGAACCTCGTCAATGTTCTTCTCGTTGGCCAGCATGAAGATCAGTTCTAGCTTTGTGACTTTGACGTAGATGGGATCGTTGTATTTGCAGAAAAAGACTCGGATATCGTTTCGTAGCACCTCGGGCCGTCTTTGCAGAATGAGAAGGGCGTTTCGTAGTGCGAGATATTGCACCTCAGAGCCCTTTGCTAACAGCGTAACGAGGGGCGGGGAGAGCTTCTTGCATAGCGCCGAAATTTGCTTCTGGTCGGCAATATAGTTCATCAGGTACAGAATCACTCGAATGCAAGTCAGCACGACTGATGAGTTGGAGTGAGAGAGTCGTGGTGCGATTCGTTCTGCCAGCAATGAGGCTTCGCCCGATTCTTGGGGAACATAGGACATGAGCGCCTCTAGGATATATGTCTGACCCCATCTGATGAACAGTTAGCAAAAATCCATATAGGTGTTTAGTGCTCCTAGTTGCAATAGTAGACTTACTCAGAACAGTCAGGCAGAATGGCAACCATTTTCGAGGCGTTGGTGTAGTCGATAGTCAGCTTAATAGCGTCACTCCTCTCCCAAATGTCCATCAATCCTGCCAGTGCACTGGCAACAACTGTGGGGTTGTCGTCTCTGAGGAGCGAGTTGAGTCGATCAATGAGGTCTGACTGCTCAACCATATGTCTGTCGTGGTCATAGAGCTTCGCAACGCAGAATGCAGCCGTCTTTCGTACATATGGATCGGAGTCTCTTAGCATAAGCTTAACTAGAGGAACCGTGGCAGCGACGAACTCGCGCACGTGGATATACGATATCGTTCGTAGAGCAAGTGCTCGTACTAGCGGGTTAGGGTCTTCGATATCCTGATTCCACAAGTTAGCTTGCTGTCGTGATACTTGAGCTTGAGATACCGTCGCTGAACTCACATGTTCCAGTATCGGAATCGCATTAACTGCAATCTCTGGTCGAACTCGTGCATAGTTCACCAAGTACAGAAAGCACCTATCAGCGCAAGATTGTTAACACCAACCTTCACATTCCCAACGGTAAATATTCTTCTGCGGTGCATACATCTTCTTGATTTCCAAGCTCGAAATGTTCATACATCCGATGATGTCGGGAAACAGCGCAACCATGTCGTTGTTGCTCATCGTCATGTTGGCGACAATGCGCTTGAGCGCAATCTTCTTGGTCGCAAAATTCTTATCTTTCTTTCCACCGCTGTTCAGCTCGAGGCGCAGCTCGGCGACTTTGCCCTGCCTTGATCTTAGCTTATCGAGAGCAATATTTGGCATGTAAATGAATCCGAGTGGGAGAGCCATCATGTCATGAATCGCGCAGCTGCGCAAAAAGAAATCGTCATTGTAAGTGCGAGTGAGGAGGGGTTTCGCAGAGCACAGCACAGCTATCGCAATCTTTCACAAAGATCAAGATCGCGAGAAAGGCACTCGTCGCTGCCGCTAGGTGGGTATTCTAGCAGGAAATGGAACGGAAATCATCCAAGACCCAAGTGCAGGCGGCGAGTCACAGTGACAATGCGCATGGAGTCGCGCACGAGGGGAGGCGGGCAGAATAGGAAAAAGAAAGGTCAAGGATTGAAAGCAAGGTTGTAGGTAGCAACAGTATCATTAGAAAACACGCAGGGCGGAATCAGGAGATGAAAGAGAAAGAGAGACAAGAGCTTACCCGCGCGAACAGCTTGGAGTCCCCTCCAGCAACATTGCCAGACATGGTGCAAGCAGCTACGAATCACTTCGTCCTCCTCCCCCGCAGAATCGATGCAGCGCGGCCTGGCCTAGTCTGCTTCAGACGGTCTTGTAAGTAGTATCGTCTCGTTGCGTCTGTAGCGGGAATGTCGTCACGCGCCGTTGGCACCCCTTGTTGAGATTTAGAGGGCCTCCCAGGTCCAGGTACAGGCGAGCAGAAATGCGGGTTGGTGCTGCAGCCAAAGCGAGCGCCGGAATTCGGTTTCGATTTAGAGCCTTGTCGATAAAATGCGCTGGCCGAGTCGCCTAAATTGTTCGTGAAACCAATAAGGCGTTCTGCAAGACACTTCACACCCACCACCAATTTCTAAACAACGCAAGGCTATGGATGTTTCCAGGAAATAAACCCGCACACTGTCACATATATATTCGTTTCAAGCTGACCAATCGGTGGAGAAGCGCGCCGCTTGCTGCTGCTTCGGTTTATTCGCTCCGGGAATGCCTATGTCTGAGCGTCTCGCGGGTCGTGCGTCGAGGGGGGACCCGAATTGGAGGTCGGAAGCGTGAGTGAGAGGGTTTCCGGACCCAAGTTTGAACGAAAAGAAACAAGACAAACAAAGTCGAGACTCCAGTCGCTATTCTCTTGCGGCTCCAGGAAGCTGCAAGAGATAGAATGTGGAAAAAGGAAAAAAGGAGGACGCGCGCCGCCGGCAGGGTCGGTATGCAGGAATAGGCCACAGGCCAGGCCTTGTATGGCGCACGCTGGGGCTATCGATAAGAGCTAATTAGGCGCTGTGGATTTTAGCGACCCACCAGCAATTCAGTGACAAAGTAGCAACACAACAGCTATTCCAGGAGCCCTGCCTTACGCAATATCGATTGCGGCGAAGCCAGCCAACAACGACAGCCAAACCACGTTTCGCGCAGCCAAGGATCCTGCATTGCATCGAACACAGCCGATTCATCAATTGATTAATAGCAACGCAGACAACATGGCTGCCGCTCGAGAGCCTTCCGTGCCTTACTGGGTCGCCCAGCTCGACTCCCCTCCCGCGGCAAAGTCCAAGGTCAACGGCATCATCGACCCTCCAGGCTTCTCTACAGCGCCCAGCAGCGCCCCCAAGGTTCGTTTGTCTCTTTCCCGTAAACACGTAGAACAGCATGAAGCATGTGGAATAAAGGAGAAGGCGGAGGACACGAAAAGAAAGACGCTAATGTCAAACTATAGAAAGGCAAAGACGTCAAGGCCCAGCCCCGAAAGCCCCCCTCCGCCGCAGAGAGAGACACGCTCAAGGTGAAGAAGGCCTGGGAAGTCGCCCTAGCCCCCGTCAAGGGTCTCCCCATGACCGGCATCATGATGTACATGTCTGGCAACTCGCTGCAGATCTTCAGCATCATGATGGTCTTCATGGCCTTCAAGAACCCCCTCGTCGGCCTGATGAACACGAACCAGGCCTTCGAGCGCTTCCAGACCGACAGCAACTCCGGCCAGATCCTGCAGACGAAGCTGGTGTACGTGGCGATGCAGCTTGTGGCGCTGGCTGTAGGTGTGTGGAAGATTAATTCCATGGGTCTATTACCGTAAGTCGAAAAGAGAGATATATCTTTTCAACCACGTATCCTTAATCTTTGTCTTTCTTTTACTAATACGAGGCAGCACGACACGATCCGACTGGATGATGTGGGAATCTCTGAGAGAGCCTGTAGAGCACGCAATTCTAGCTTTGTAAATTAATGAAATTATCTAAAATTAATAGTATAGTACGATAATGACGACTGTGACGAGCATCATGTGCTATGGACGGATCTACTATCCGGCAACAAACGCCGCTGCTATGCAATTTTAAAAGCGATATAACGCTATGCCTCTAAGCAGATGTATGTAGAGTATAACAGGGGGGGTTAAAAACAAGGAAAAGAAAAAGAAAATATATGAAAAAAAAATGAAAAAAAGAAAAGAAAAAAAAAGAAAACCATTTCATGTCATCATAAAGGCCATTATGTTCATTTGCTCTCTGTTGGCCCTGACTTCTTTTGTCCGTTCTGAGTGCTGTTTTTCCTCTGCAACTTCTCCGCCCTCCATCGAGGACCTCGCTTTTCAATGAATCTGAGCCAAGGCAAGCATGCCACCATGAGTAGTGCAAGAAACGTAAAGCACCAACCTCGGCCCATGGCATCAAGCATGTAATTCACCACGGCGGTGGCCGCAGCGCCAAATAAACAACGGACGAGATTGTTCGCTGCTGCTGCTGTGGCTGTTGAACCAGGGTATAGATCGACAATGAGTGTATTGAGAATGCTGAAAGTGCTTGGGACTAGCATGCCAATCACAAACACAAGGACAAGCGGAGCAGCTACACTCGTCTCCGCTTGCAAAGCCCAGCCATAGCCAATGACGGCGACGGCACCGACCAGCAACGAAGGGTAGATGGGCTGAATGCGTGCCGACTCAATGGGAAAGTCCCCAATCTCGTTCCGGCGCCCATGGCTTGGGTCTACCCCCAACTTCTTTGCGATGCGGCGGTAGTTCCAGTCCACGACATATCCTTGCAGAACAACCGTCAAACAGCACCCCAGACCGTATGGTAGGAAGCATAACCCGACTTCTAATTCTCCAAAGTCGTATATTTTGGCAAACTCGGTCGATAACGTGGCGGCAACCAGGATGAAATTGACGTAAATGACAGCCGCAATCAGCAGTACTTGGCTCATCTCTTTGTCAAAGGCGATGGCCAGGGTACCTAGAGGATTGGGAAACCTCATCTTTCTCTTGGGCCCAGGTTCCGGTACATCCCCCGTCTTCCTTCTCCTCAGGAACTCTACCAGAGTAATGTTCCAAGACTGGGGAGTTATGGAGCCGTTTCCAACAACGTTTCGACACACTTCGGGAACGGTAGCAACCCATGGAACCAGCCATACCACGACAAAGATGGCACAGAACCAGAAGATGGACGGCCATCCCAAGTATTGGCTCAGCAGTCCTCCTATCACTGGGCCAATCGCGGGCCCGATATTGGCCCCAACACTGACAAAGCCCATATACTTTCCCCTCTCGGCGGTTGGCGTGATGTCCGCAATCACGGCGTACGAGAGCGCGAGCGTACCGCTGCTCCCTGCTGACTGGACACATCGTAATACGAGGAGGGCAGCGTAGTTGCGTTGCAAGGCGAGGCCAATGTTGGCACATAGATAGATGAGGAAGGCCACGGTGAAAGCGGGTCGACGGCCTGCCATGTCGCCGAAATCACCAAATATCGTCGGTGAGAGCCCCTGGAAAATCATATAAGACGTCAGGGTGAAGTTGATGAGTGAGATGGAAACGTTGAGCTCCTCGGCCAAGGCGTCCAGTGCCGGAAAGTAGATGTGGGCTGTCATTGGCGAGACAACACTGGCCACAGTGGCCATGAAGGTGATCCATATCTTCATGCGACGAGAAAAGATGCTGTATGGCTCGCCGGTCGCAGGCCCAAGGCCCTGTTCGACATCGTTCAAGACAGGGTCGCCCCGAGATTGGGGCGTTAGCAGCTCTATTGCGACGGTGTGATCCGCAGTCTGGTCTCCTAGAGACTCAGAGTCCGACTCGCCCTTGACCGGCGAGGTAATCTCGCCTGTCTCTTTGTCAACCTGGATTGTCGTTTCATCTTGCTTCATGACGACGCATTCGCGTTGACTACGATTTCCAGCAAGGGGAATAGTGGCCGAGGGGAGTCGCGCCTGTCGATGGTGAAGGGTCGAAAATCAAAAATCAAAAAACAGGAGGAAGCGAAGGAAGAGGAGGAGATGCTCCCAGCTTCGGATCGGGTAAGGTAGTAGTGGATGAACACGCCTGTGGACGATCGACTGCGATTCCCCACAGATTCGGTCGATGCCCGTTATCTACCTCCCCGAAATGCCGGCGTCGTCTCCCTGCTCTCGACTCTTTCTCGCGGCATGGAAGAGACTGGGCGAGGGACTGATCCTGGCGACAATCCAGAGCTAGGATAAATGTATAAATGTTCCGTCAGGATTTTTCAGATGGCCCTGCATCTATTCAGACATGGCAGAGAGACGGAAGAAATCCTCGGCTTTCGGGAGGACCAAGGCGGTTTGCCAGTGTCAGACTGCCAATCAAGTCTTGATATGTACCGGCGTTCTGGACGCTTTATACCGAAGGCATTTAGTGTCTTTATTAAGAGTAGTAGTACTAATAATACCCGGCAAATAGTCAGCAAGGGAGAAAAACCCTGCGATTTAGCATCGATCCGGCACGCGCTCCTCCCTCCTCGGTCGACGTCCGAGCAAAAAGGAACAAACGTATAAGATCTCTCCCCGTCCGCGAATCACAGCTTTGTGGCCGTTAGTTGCCGCCCACACAACTCAAATGTTGCTTTGGCCTTAGCGTCGATATTCTCCGGTGGCGCACCAACGACACGGTTTTTCGCAGTTCAGCTCTGCAAATCGCTAGCAACAGACACAGGCGCAGGCATCGGCATGAGCTAGCGAGTCGAACAGAATCAGAGTTGTCGATTAAAGAATAGGAGGCTTCGGCTCTTCCGTCTCTCCGCCATCTGCCTTGTCTATCCGTCCACTTCTGGAACACGACGATGTTAAGCGAAGCGATAGCCGGCAAATGAAAAATGCGGAGCTCTAGGCGTTCTGCATATTGGCTGCATATGTCGGCTCAAAGCCGATCTGCAAGCGGCAGCTCAGGTAACACAGGCGATCAGTGAAGATAACCCTTTCATTGGGAGGCTTGTTCTTCAGAGTAGCAGCACTGCTACTTGGCATACTTGGAGTTGCGTCTTCCCTGCAGTCGCATCAATGGCACCAGGCTGGTGAGCATCCCGGTAACTGCAACTCGCTCTCAACAACCACCTCAAGCGGGCGAATTCAGAGCCCCAGCGCCGTCCCTCGGTTGTTTGGTTCCTGAGTCGTGGAAATCTAGTCTTTGAAGTCAAAAGTCGACGGAAATAGCCCGGGCCGTGCGGTGCAGTGGATACAGTTTTCAAGGAGAAACGAAACTAGCAGCGTTGGCAAGTTGGCTGCCTTTGTGGAAGCATTTCGAGTCTGCAGGTGGATAGTGGGATGACTAAGCGCCATCGCAGCGCTTGCCAAAAGGCTTACACAATACGTAGCTCCAACTGAACTTGGCCGGCCGAATGACGTGTGTGCGACAACGCACCTATACCTAGTAGCCACAAGACTTTATCAGATGCGATTGAATCTTGCCATATAAAAGACGACAGAGATGGACAGCTCAGGCGTCCAAGTGTTGGCGGCGGTGAACATTACAGCGCAGTTCAATGAGCTTCTCCAGAAGCACAGCGCTCCACCAGTGGTGAACAAGGTCTCGCTGGACGACATTGATAGCTTCCTCAAAGAAGCATACCGCATTGTCAGTCTGGGCCAATCACGCATGCTTTTGAGCTTATCCTAACCATTGTGTAGAATTCACACATTGTTAGCTTGCACCGACAGCTTCGGGATGTGCGGCAAGCATACCTGTCCACAGCGCAGCCTCGCCGAGCGCAAGCTCGATTCGTCCAGAACCAGCCGCGAGTATTGTCCGACCGAGAACGAGAGGAAATCGATGCGAATGCCAAGCAGATGATACGAGAGCTAAACGCCAGTATAAGGTCACTGGACGAGGCTGAACAGCTTCGCCGAGATACGGAGGCGGCAATTATCCGCAAGAAATATACAAAAGGGCTTGGCGCTCTCGGCTCATGGGCATCTGGTGGCATTGCCAGCAGCAAGTCGGCGGAACATGCTGCAGCCGAAGATCAAGCCCAGCAGCTGGGCGGCTACCGAGATGGTGTGGTATGGTTTCTACGCCAGCGGCTGGAGCTGTGCTGTCGAACGCAGCAAGACATGATGGAAACGCGGCTGCGTCGAGAGCTGGAGAAGAGCCGCAGCATGCTGCCAGTTGGGGACCTTGCAGAGTTTATCCCGGCAGCTCACAAACCACATCGGCAGACTTCGGGTGGCGCGTTGGAGCCTGGGGCCGAAGAAGCATCACCCGCTGCGTTTACAGAGGGCTTGACTGATGAGCAAGTCCAAATGTTTGAGGAGGGCAACCAGAGCATGATGGAACATTACGAGAGCACATTGGATAAAGTGAGGTGGGTCATAATCTTCCCCAGAACCACAGCAAAGCGACCTGGAGGAGACATGTTCAAGAATGACTAACATAATGACGCATCACAGGACGGCGGAGAAGTCGCTACTGGAGATTTCAGAACTCCAGACACTCCTGGTTAACAACCTATCAGCGCAATCTGAAAACATTGAGCTGCTCGTGTCTGATTCGGCCTCGATGGCAGATAATGTCGGCGGAGGGAACAGACAGCTGAAAAAGGCTACCCAGCGGCCGAGCACGGCACGGTATACCTTTTTTGCGGCCAGCGGTCTATGTGCGTTTTTGATTCTCTGGGACTTGATCATATGAAAAAAAGACAATGAAAACATCAAGACATGGCATTTGTTTCACGATAGTCACGACAGCGGAGCATCTAGTAAGCAGTAGAATCATTCGTAAAAAGCACTGAGCAGAAATCATACAATTTAAACGCCACCTTTCTTACGATTTTGTTTGGCATGACAAAGAACGTCTCGTACCAGCACTCCTGCATGTTCAACGACCCATGGGGCTGAGTCTAGGGGACGGACGGCGGCATGTGAAAAGACGGGGAAGAGTCAGCGCGCCACTTTTCTGCGGGGATTCATGGCATTTTTTTTCAGGCCACGAGGGTTAGGGGGCCCATTTGCAGCGATGGTACCTGACTCTCGGATTGCCAAAGCCAAGAGCGCCAGTGTTGTGGATAGCACGTCACCTGGAATACCATGTACTTATGTGTCATTGGACTGGACGAAGAAGAAGAGGGAGAAATTTCGAATTCGACAGGTCCAATCGGGATCGAGCTGTGCCGGACTAGACCTGGGGTTCGAAAAAGGATCGGCTTGGGGTGCATATGAGAAACGAATTGATACTCCTTTGGGCCCAGGCTTTCATGTGCCTTTGCACGATGTCGCGATGATCGGCTTGTTTCGGGGAGCAGAAATCCTGCTCATAATTAAAAAAAAAGAAAAATAGGAGAAAGATGCCTAATATTTCCTATAGCATCGTTCCGAGAAATACTAGCAATCTAAGAGTATGTATGGAAAGGGGGGCTCATGATAGACAAAGGAGGTCCCATGACGAAGACTTTTGGTCATACTGTACCTCTCTGCAGAGGATCCCAGGGCTAGTATGAAATGTACTTGAGCTTCTGCACAGGATATACTCGCATGCACCCCATTCGCCCGTAGATCAATTATGTCTCGATATCCAACTTGGTCTGTACCGTGTACTACTTGGATGCCGTAGCAGTCGGCTCTCAGCCCGCACAAGCCGAGGCCTCGGCCAAAACCAGCCCCATAGCCTGGAACAAGCACATGGCATGGCGATAGATAAAAAGGCCGTGAGGCAGTGAGTAATTGTGTAGGCCGCGATCCATTTCAACCTTTCTTCCTTTTTGACAGTACGACCGCACCTATACTACTACCTACTACTACCACTACTGCTTATTTCAAGAGCAGCTGCTGCTTCTGACTGCGCTCTTATCACGGAGTTATTACGGGGTAGTCACTTTGACCTGTCTCCTCCGGATCCGGGCCGGCCTTGACGTATTACATACACCACGGTGCTACTGTCAAATTTCCAAGCAAGGTATGTCTCATGCATGCATGCAACTTGGCAGCGCTGCCTGTTCTTTCTCTTCCCATTGTCCGCTCCGCTTCCCCGAAGTCAATGCCTCTTCAGGGGATGTTGACGGAGCGAATGGTGCACCGCAATTGCTGTGAGCCGGGAGTAAGGAGTTGGGACTGTTTTGCTGACTGCATCACGGCCCAAAGATTCCCCAGCGCTGCGGATAGCGATACAACCTACTACTGTAGCACTATTCGCCACAGATATACCCGACACCATTAGAGTCAATACTGCCACTATTGCCAGCGGCAAAAACACGCTATCAGAGAGAGCATCACGGGGAACAGAACTCCCTTGCACCCTTGAACGCCGCTCTCCCCGGAATTCAGAGCCCCGAGCATTTCCAGCTCCTGCTGAGCCTCGCCCCCGGCCCCATCGGCTCCGTCTCGTCTCGTCTCGTCTCGCATTTTTGCACTGCTTTCAAGGGCTTTTTAGGTCTGGTGACGTGCATCGGCGGGTCACAGCAGGCGTTCGAATAGCA
Source organism: Trichoderma hamatum GD12 (assembly GCA_000331835.2). Classification (NCBI taxonomy): domain Eukaryota; kingdom Fungi; phylum Ascomycota; class Sordariomycetes; order Hypocreales; family Hypocreaceae; genus Trichoderma; species Trichoderma hamatum. Next base: position 44,283 of record KQ479161.1, read on the forward strand.
GGCAGCTAAGCAGGCGTATAGCGGCCACAGCGGATCCTCCGGTTCCCTCCAGGCGCCTCTAGGCCCCAAGTCCCTCCCCCGCGACCCGTCACAGGCTCTCCGTTACGGAGCACGCTGCATTTAGCCGTCACCCCACTAAGACCGCATCAGGCCATTGCGTGTTGCGTGTGGCATTTCCACAGCCTGAGAGGTGCACTGCAGCGCATTTATCTACAAACGAACTTCCCACCGTCTCAGCCATGGCTCCTCCATCATCATCATCACCATCTCAACCCCCTTCTTCCTCCGCCTCTCTCGCGCGCATCAACAACATTGCGAGCCACATCTCTCCCGCAATGGCTTCCACAACCAGCTTCCCGGCGGACACAGTGCCGCAGGCGCCTGAAGATCCTCTCTTTGGCCTTGCCCGCGCCTACAGAGCAGACAACAGCTCGCTCAAGGTCGACCTGGTATGCTTGCGAGATTTTCCCCTCCCCTGCGTTGCTTGAACCGTTTTGCTATGCGCATTGCCTCTGCCGTCGCTGTGACTCCGACGACTCTGTTGTTGTAAGCACGGCTGCGACGTCGGAGGCAACCAGCCCACAAATCGACCATTGCTTTACTAATAGATACGAATGACTGGTTGACTGACTGTTTGTTCTTGTTTCTAGGGAATTGGCGCCTACCGAGACGATAATGCTAAGCCCTGGGTTCTTCCCGTGGTCAAAAAGGTATGTAGTCTTCTTTCTTTGCCAATCATCCCATCTATCGAGCTAGGCCATGCATTGCCATGTTAGCTCGCTTGCCATGTTCAACAAGCTCAATTGGCGCAACCGTTATTGGTCCAGCCAGCTTGTTGCACATGTCCACGAATCCTTTTGACTACCAGGGCGTTGACTGACCCCACTGCGTCATACAACAGGCTGATGAAATTCTCCGAAACAACCCCGAATTGAATCACGAATATGCCCCGATTGCTGGTATTGAGAGCTTCACCAGCAAGGCTGCTGAGCTGATGCTCGGGGCCGACTCCCCCGCGATCCAGGAGCGCCGTGCCACGTCGGTGCAGACCATCTCGGGAACTGGTGCCGTCCACCTGGGCGCTCTGTTCCTCGCCAAGTTCTACAAGGGTAGCCGAACAGTATATGTGTCCAACCCCACATGGGCAAACCACCACCAGATCTTCAACAATGTCGGCATCCAAGTCGCCCAGTACCCCTACTGGAACAAGGAGACTCGAGGACTGGATTTTGATGGCATGAAGTCTACCATTGCCTCGGCCCCCGAAGGCTCCATCATCCTCCTCCACCCCTGCGCTCACAACCCAACGGGTGTCGACCCAACGCTAGATCAGTGGAAGGAGTTGGCCGTTATTATCCGAGAGAAGAAGCACTTCCCCTTCTTTGACTGCGCCTACCAGGGCTTTGCCTCTGGCGACCTTGCTCGCGATGCCGCCGCTGTGCGCTACTTTGTTGAGCAAGGATTCGAGCTCGTGGTTGCCCAGAGTTTCGCCAAGAACTTTGGCCTCTACGGAGAGCGAGCTGGCTGCTTTCACGTTGTGACCGCCCCTGCTGCCGACTCTACCACTACCATTACCCGCATTGCATCTCAGCTGGCCATTCTCCAGCGATCAGAAATCTCCAACCCTCCCCTGTATGGTGCCAGAATAGCCAGCACCGTCCTCAATGACGCCGCGCTCTTTGAGGAATGGGAGGGAAACTTGAAGACCATGTCTGGCCGTATCATCGATATGCGCAATGCTCTCCGATCAAAGCTTGAGGAGCTGGGCACCCCAGGGACCTGGAACCACATCACAGATCAGATTGGCATGTTCAGCTTCACCGGCTTATCAGAAGCCCAGGTTCTGAAGCTCCGCGAGGAGTACCACATCTACATGACCAAGAACGGCCGAATCAGCATGGCCGGTTTAAATACACACAACATTGACCACGTGGCCCAGGCCATCCGAAAAGTGGTTGGTGAGACTCAGTAAAAGAAAACTTGTATGATATTTGGCATGGTAGATGGGGGTTCTTAGGACTTTGTGGCCTGTAATGACCGCGGCCGCTGGCTAGCAACTGGTTTTTGTTCGATTAGGGCTCTATTTTTTTCCGCTCTGTTTTTTTTTTTTTGGTTGCGCATAGTCGTATGGGTATAGATGCCGCTAGACAAATAGTATATATATATGAGGCTTTCGAAGCCCTGGGCTTTTGTCGTTTGTCAACGACCAACAACTAATTTGGCTGCTCTTGACTCGTGATGATTGAACATCCACATATAGACCCGCTTCCCCGGATATTAGATTCCGATCTCAGTTGGAGCTATTCTTAACGTGTAGATAATGAACTCCAATGCGCTATATTTTGTTCGACAACAATGTGTTTTTAGCTCATAAGCCTGAAGCTTGACGCTTGAATTGCTTGATACTGGGAGCGAGTCACCATGATGCCGCTTAATGCAGTTTCGCTCAGAGATTCTACGCCTAAATATACATTTGTTTTATTAGTTATTTGGTTCATGGTACTGCAACAGAGGAGGCGCTTGAGAGCCAGAGCAACTTGTTCGTAACTAGCTCATCCGCAAGGTTCATAGCAGACAATCATTATCGCCAGATCTAGATTTTATATGATAACCAGCTCTATATTCGAATTTATGGAGTACTATGACGCCGATTTGGATTGCATGGACTAGTTTTAATCGCACTCTTTCATTAATTCTACCCACTTCTCGCATGTATCCGCGCCGTCTCTACTCTGCTGCTACTGTTCAGCGGCTTGTTTTTATTCGTAGAAATTGATCTTCTTACACGGATAAGCCTTCTTCTAGATGTATTCGGCCGATCAGACTGCTGCGCTACCAGAGTCAAGAGGAGAGAGATGCAATATAAAGAAGATGTCGAGAAAAGACAACCATTTAGTTAGGCTGCCTCCAGAGCAAAATGGTAGTGTACGTCTCAATTACTCTCGAGTTTCACATGTAAACTAAATGCTGTATTTGCGAGAAGGACAAGATCCACCATCCATGGCCAGCATTCACAACGTGTACCAGTTACCTTTTTTTTTTTTTTTTTTTTTTTTTTTTTTTTTTTTTTTTTTTCCTTCTCACCCCCGCTTCAGTACCCAACAAGAGCTGTTTCAATGCTTCACAAGCAGCCAATACCAGCACAGAGATAGGGCTTTTCACCCGACTGCAGCCAAAGACTTGGCTACTATTTGCGAACCTGCATCTTTGCCCCGAACCCTCCACTTTTATACTTCGTTGAACTGGACTGGACTGGGCCACGTTGATCAAATGCAAAAAGCACACTAATGCATCGGCACCTTTTGGAAAAAGCCGGCAAATACGACGATGGTTGTAGTTTTTGTGACAGAAATGCAGGCTATTGCATGTGGTTGACGTGTCTCTGTGAAATGGCGCTTCTCTGCTGTTGCAAGTAGCCCCTCAGGAAGTACAATACTGATCGAGCACAACGTGGTCATCGGCAAAGAGAAGATATTGGTACCGTACCGTGTCAAAGAACAACTTCCGTTTAATGCAAGCTACATCTTTAAAGTAACCCGAGAAAGAGAGCATGTTTAGGCGTAGCGCTTAAGCAGAATGAAGGACAATCCTTTGGATGGCAATACCTAGATGCCTACCCAATCTGAATAATAGAAAGCAATACTCTTCCTATTACTCAGACATAATATCTGGAGCCAGCCACATTTCTAGTAATAGTCATATCAAGTGATCACTGACGGTAATACCCCAAGGCAAGACAATATTACAGAAACAACCTTCTCCCCCCCCCCCCCCCC